>JAVTVY010028905.1:0-12640 GCA_036873755.1 Hanleya hanleyi
TTTCGAACAGAAAACGTACGAAAATGGTCAATCGTGAATTAGACAAAGTATTTTAAAAATGTTTGCCATCTGCTGGCAGTATCTTGATTCATATAACTTAGAATTGCAGAATTCAAGTAAGAATAAGCGCGAATATCCGGGGTAAACTCACTCATCAGACGCGATCGTCGAGGCCGAGTCAAGCGTCAGATAGCTTTAGTGAACTGTTCAAATTCTTCAGTCGCTACTCACAGTCACAGTGCAGTACCTATTCCAGATATTCCAGAAACAGCCGGACATATTATCGGCCATATTCACGAAATTGAAAACCGGCATATTCTTTATTTCCAAGGCAGAACTCACCAGCACCGAGCAGCCATGTTTGTTTACATTGCAAACTGGAATCAACTAGGTCAATCAATGCAGTTTGATATGTGTTTTTATCCCAACGGCACATGCCCGCTGTGGACCAATGGATTGTCCTGGGAAACCAATGGGACTGAATGTGAACTGTATTATCTGTAACTTTCGCTCATAACGATAATTAACTAGGATAGTCAGGTGGTCTCAAACGTTAGACCATTAGTAATTATGGTACCACATTATTAGTCTCAATCTTATATGGTACCAGTATTAGACCAAATCCATTGTTGGCATTTCATTTCCATGTGTATGTTTATTGATCGGTAAATTTGATGTGTCCGTTTAAGTCGAGATTCAAACTTCACAGTCCAATTCGGATCGGTGTTTGGAATGTTAATGGTTTGATAACGAGAACCCACAACAAATGGGAATGTTCGAAATTTGTTCAAGAAGTTTGTAATTATGATATTTTTTGTTTCACCGAGACTCACATAGAAGAAGGATGTTCATTTAACATTCCTGGGTACCGACGCCCAGTAAATGTATATAGACCGAAATCTGCTGACAGCCCACGGGCCTTTGGTGGAATATCCGTTCTAATTAAACAAAATTTACATAAATCTGTGTCTTTTATTAAAAATACCAATACAGACTACCAGTGGATTAAGATAGCAAATCGAGGGTCAGGCATTAAACGTGACCTATATATTTGTTTTATACATATACCACCAGAGTACGCTTCCTATTACTCAAAAGTACAGAGAAACTCAATGGAAGATTTAACAAGAGAGATTATCAGTTATCAAAATATTGGTAATGTGATACTCTGTGGTGATTTTAATGGAAGAACTGGACAGTGTGTTGATTTCATTGAGAACGATGATCATAAATATGGCGTTGCAGATGAATATTATGCGGTGGATTGTGACATCGAATATAGACATAATCAAGACTCTACAGTGTGTTCCAGAGGTAGACGACTCCTAGAACTATGTATTCAATCGCAAATGCGCATTTTAAATGGCCGGATAATGGGAGATTTATTGGGAAAGCTGACCCATCATAACTGTTTTGGTAGTAGTACAATAGATTATATTGTAACTGATAATGAATTGATTCCTAAAGTTATGTATATGCAGGTGGGAACATTTAATAGTGTTTTGTCAGATCACTGCAAATTATCTTTCATGCTAAAAGGCCAACAGTGTGGCATACAATGTAGACAATCCTGATACTCAAGCTAAGTGTAAACTAAGAAAGTCACATTATATCCTCAAAGTTACTAAGTCAGGTCTGGTTCAGTATCAATGTATTTTGAGATCTCCACCCTTTGGTGAGCGTATACTTCATTACAGCCATGATATCCATATGACCGAACAAAATTCAGTTAATAGAGCCACACAAGAATTGAATGAACTCATTACAGATGCGAGTAATTCCTGCTTTGTGAAAGTTTTCCCTTCCAGGAAGGGCCAAAAAATACCTAGACATCATAAGCGATGGTATAATCACAACCTCGTAGAACTACAGAAAACTGTTAAGAAGCTGAGTGCTAAATTATCACATGATCCATTCAGTTCGATGTTAAGACAAACTTTATTTCAATATACAAAGCAATATTACAAAACTTGTAAACATGAAAAGAAGATGTATACAGCTGAACTATTGAAAAAGCTCTCAGAACTTCACAGTCATGACCCAAAGGCCTATTGGAACTTGGTTAAACAATTTGATGAAGCAAATAATATGGATAAATCAGAAAACATAGAACCATCTCTATGGAAAGATTACTTCAATACTCTAAATACAGCTGATCAGAAATACAATAAACGTCTGGCGTATATCAATTCCTTACTTAAAGAAGAAAATGTTCCAACTTTTAATAAACTTGATTACCTAATTACTGATAAGGAAATAGCGGATGCAGTAGATTGTCTAAAAAGTAATAAATCTAGTGGCCCTGATGGAATACCTAATGAGTTAATTAAACATGGTCTAGCCACACTGTTACCTTGTATACGTAAATTATTTAACATGGTTCTGTCATCTAGTTCCTATCCTGAAATTTGGTCTAATGGTATTATAACTCCAATTTTTAAGGCGGGTGATTCAGCAGACCCACATAATTACAGGGGTATTTGTATCAGTAGTTGCCTGGGGAAGCTGTTCAATAGAGTGCTTAACAATAGACTAGATAGCTACTTCGTGGAGAATGCTATTATAGACGAGTCCCAAATTGGTTTTTGTAAGGGACATCGCACCTCTGACCACATGTTTGTATTGAGAACCTTAATTGACAAGTACACCTCCCCTAAAGGAGGTAAATTATTCGCTTGTTTCGTAGATCTGTCTAAAGCTTTTGATAGTGTTGTACATCCAGGGATTCTTTTGAAACTACGACAAGCAGGAATAGGAGGTCGATTCTATGATATCATTAAGGATATGTACAGTAAGAATACCATATGTGTCAAAACATCCAGTGGATTAACAGAGTCATTTGTGTCCAATGTAGGAGTTAGACAGGGGGATACACTGAGCCCCAATTTATTTAAACTGTTCATAAATGACCTCCCATCTTTACTAAAATGCAATGTAGATACCCCACCATACCTAAATGGCATCGCAATACCTTGCCTTTTATATGCAGATGACATGGTATTACTCTCTAAACCTAAGGAAGGTTTACAGCAACCCTTAGACATTCTAGACCATTATTGTGATTGTTGGTGTACTGATGTAAATGTTAACAAAACCGAGGTGATAGTTTTTAACAAAGGCGGTAAGGTATATAATGATCAGTTCACTATTGGGAAAAACACATAGATAATGTCAAACGCTATAAATATTTAGAAATACAATTCAGTGTAACTGGTTCTTTCACCCTTGCACACGAAGATTTATACAACAGGGCTATCAAAGGGTTCTTCAAGCTATACAAAAACACAAACTGTCCAACCTTGGATGTGAAATTATTTTTTCGCTTGTTTGATCACATGATTAAGCCTATTATATTGTACGGCTGTGAGATCTGGGCTGCCAATATAGATTTGGATCCCAATGCTGATATACACAAGCTCACTAGACTACACTGTGAAAAATTACATTTAAAGACTTGTAAATATGTTCTTGGGGTTAACCGTACCACTACCACCGATGCAGTCTATGGTGAACTGGGGAGATACCCACTGATAATATCTATAGCCAGTCAAACAGTTAACTATCTGGGCCATCTAAATACTGCTCTTCATAGCTCTCTTCTAAAAGTGGCTCTGGAATACTGCAAGAATAAGCCATGATCCTGGTACTCAAATGTATTAAATAGTATCCCCAACATTCTCGGTCCCTATAACAGTATCGGTGGTGTGGCAAAACAATCAGCTTCCTCAGGCAAAGTACAAAAGGTGTATATGTCCGCTTTTGAACAGAACTGGGGGAAAAATTGTTAATGGACCATCGTGTAATCGGTTGCCTGGCAGTCATAAACTTAGAACATATATGGAATTCAAATCTCGTTTTAAGTCGGCAGATTTATATTGATGTTATCAAAGATAGAGACCGTCGTAGGTCATTTGCAAGGTTTCGAACTAGCTCTCATGATCTTGATATCGAAAGGGGTAGGTATACCGGAGTTCCCATTGAACGCCGTCTTTGTCCATTGTGCAAATCTGATACGGAGGATGAATTCCACTTTTTGATTAAATGCCCTGGTTATAGCATATCTAGATGTCTATTATTTACAAATATATCACAGACATGTGCCAACTTTATCAGTATGCCAGATAGAGCAAAATTTGTATGGCTTCTCTCTGTCGAGGACATGGTGGTCATCTCTATGGTAGTTAACTTTATTCGTCGCAATCTAATTAAGAGAAAGTACTTGATGAACAATGTATCTTATTGAATCCGGTGAACATGTTGTGATTTATTCTGTTTTGTTTTCTCCTGTACACATTAACCCATCAACGGGTAAAAAAGTACAATTAAAGGTTCTATTCTATTCTATTCTTCTGGGAGTAGAAATATTAAGCAATATCCACTTAACGGTGTCATTGGCATCAATGATACGTCGATATCTCTCCAAAATCTACCTCAGTTCATGTCGACTTATTTCTCTTTATTAAGTTAAGCACTATATGGTGGACCGTGATATTCGTTGCATTCGGCCAATTGGCAAAGAAATCACTCCAGTTGAAACAAAAATGGTATAACTAAAGAATAGTTTATTCAAACAATGATATCAGTTATTGTATCACAGGACAGTAATGCTCAGAACAAATTAGGAGTCCGCAATGAATACTACAAAAGTTATAGAATAAATTACATGTCGAGTTTAATGCACTGTCACACAGTTAACACACCTTATTTTCTGTGGAAACGATCCATGTTTCCTCAAAAATAATTTTGTTTTACACTAACGCATGCTTTAATATTATTCAAATCATGTCAAGTTGATTTGACACCGTGCGACAGTTTTTCACCATTGATTCGGCGACGTATACTAACAAATCATAGAGGTGACAAAATATCATTCAGTTATATATTCACAACAAATAAATGAAACGAAAGTTTTATTTCTATTGGATTTAGGGAAATATCATGACATGGATATAGAGATTAAGCACTGAATAGCGTGGAATACATCGTTTGGAATTGTTTATTGTTCTTTATTATTCCTGTGTCAGTATTCTATTCTGGACAGAGATATGCGTATCCGACGAGTGGCCCAATATATGGCATCTGTACAACAAACTGATCGCCTGATTAGATAAGAAACTGGTAAATTCATAATAACAAAACATAAAGAAACCGGGACCCCCTTCGACATACTCGGTCAACTTCATAAGAATCTCGAAATCCGTGACGATTCGATCGAGACACAACTGGAAGGAAACCGAACACGTTACCAGGGGTTGCGGTTTTGCCCTCTCGGTTCTAGCCGAGAAAATTTTGGGCCCATCTCTGCTGTTCGGTTGATAAAGTTTATGAACTGAGTTACCAACTTCGGTAATCAATGGCAATGCTTAGTAGCGGTACATAGGGCTCTAGTTAGCATTGATATGGCATGACAAAAGGTAATAAGGTACGATATATGAGATCTTACACATTATAGCAGCAAAAGCATAAGTAGCATAATTAGTCAACATTGCTAGAACTGGTCATGGGTAGGTACAATATCTTGGATAAGAACAACTTATTTTTCAGTTAAACCAGTTCAAAGCTGTAGATATGTAATTTGCCAACCTTTAGAAATAGCACAGCCGTCATTAAAAAAATATTACAAATCATTTCTGAAAGTCACAGCTGGGTTCCGAATGTTGTACAATGTATTGTAGAGTTAACCAAAACATTCGTTCGGATTATGTAATTTATACTATGCATGGCCGAACAGCAGCAAAGGATGCAAGATGACTACAGTACCGATGGGTTTTATTGTAGCAAATATTTGCGATTTTTCAGTTATATATGCGTATTGGCAAACTTCATTGTACGTGAGGTAACCGCAATAGAGTACTAGGGCTCCAGCTCTTTAATAGCTGGAATCATTTTGTACATACTGCGGAAAAACGCTAAGGTTGAGGACAGATGTTGGTAGAGAGCGCCAGAGCAACATTTTAGTGACATACACGGACAACATACTCTCCTCGTTACATTTGGTTTAGTTCTGAGGAAAGAAGAGTCCATTTTTTCTTTTACTATTTCCCGATTGTCTTATTTCAAGATTGCAAATCCCTGAAGTCAAACCTATCCATGGCGGCACAATCATGGACAATCCGAATGAAGGTAGATTGTCACACTGGTCGACGAAACGGTCTATGGTTCTGAATTTCGATTTAGTTTTCCCAAAAGTTTAAAGGGTCGCATTACATGACAGTTGATCTAGCCCGAACGGAGCAGTCGAGTACACTTCGTCAGCAATTTGTTCCTTTAACTCGGCGTGTGCTCTCACTTCTTCTAGTACATGAATGCGTTCCAGAAATCCTGGTTGCTTCTCGTGTTTCTCGCTTTCGATCAATAAATCAACGTAGTCTGTCTCAGATAGCGGATCCGGTCTGAGAGCAATTTCGCGTAGACGGGTGATAATACTCTTAGCATCTAGTATCATACTGAAAACCGACTTTCGTGTATTTTCGTATTCACGTCTGATGGTTTGGAGCAGACTATTTTTTTCTTTGGTGGCGTCCATTGCTTCTTGATACTTTAGTTTTAGTTCTTCATAGGTTTTTGTGGATGTTTTTGGGACACTTTCGTATCTAAACTGATTGTTTACATGCAAATCCCAGGGACATTTTTGGGGACAGATTCTGCAGGATCCATCCGTCATAGCCCAGCACCGATGCTTTTGGTCATCGTCAGGCACCAAACAAGGATAATGGCATGTTCGGTTACATGTTCTGCAATTTGTCACGAAGGTACCAACTTCTAGCTGTATTTGTTCCTGAATGAATTCGGTTACCGTGTAAGTGAAATTTTTGTTTGCATCGACTTCTCTTTTGTGTTGAGCTAGTACTTGTTCTTCCTTTCTCATTAAATCTAGTTTGTTTAGGCCCTCATTAATCCGTGGTCGCAGACCTTGGATTACTACTTCAAGTTGCTTTCTTTCAGCAAGAACCGTGTTGGTCAGTTGAAGTGTTTGTGATACGGCATATATGAGTTCATTGAAAAATTTCCCATAGCTTTTTGTCCCCATTTCCCAAAACATAGGTCCGAACTGTCCATATGACTTTTCTGCATAAAGAGCTGAGTTGTTGAAAATGAAGTACTGTTTTATTGGTACCTTTGCTGCTGATAGGGCATTGAGGACTGGGGGTTTGTTACCGTCTGCGAAGGTGATCATAGCAAAAATGTTATCCATAATATCCTTGCCAAATATCGCCAGAATTGAATCAAATATGTATTTTTGTGAAGGTGTCAATCTAGCTGATGGAGCTTGTGCTACAAAGCATATGCCATCAATAGAATCTATTCCTAAGTCACCTGGTGTCTTAAAGAATTGTCGTATCTGGTCAACAATATCTTTATCCCTTGTTATACCCTTGGTGTCCCCAAAGCCTGGTGTATCTATGATGTTGAGAGCATAGTTGACTTTGCTTCCTTCCATTGGATAGATTTCATACGATGTGATCCATTCCGTTTGCGAATTCGCCTGGAAGTAAATACAAAATAAGGAGATAATTTATTTGTTATTTTGATATTTGTTGAAGAGAGAGACCACATTTTCTTAAAATATGCAATATGTGAGATGAGGCATTTATCCGATTCTATGCACACCGTGATGCCTATACAATGATGCAAGAAGAGTAGCTTCAGTTCACATTCACCACCCAGGTCTGGCTAGAAAGCTCCAGACGGAGCCTGTTGCACGTTATAAATACCTTAAAGAATTATTTATAAGTTGTGACTCAGCTAGGCTAGAGATGTCCAAGAACATAGCCAGCAGAACCGAATTAGATAGATCATCTCTGAGCTAAGTATAAAATATGGTATAAAATTGCGAAAGGTATTGTTTGGTGATTACATGGAAACCTATTTGTGTGGAATTTTATAAGATAGTCTAATACCCAGGACACGGAAATAGACGTTTTCCCCAAACCCCGCCAACGCATTAAATATGCTTGTTGCCAGTGGTGAAATTGGCGGCAGATTGATCCTCTGCACTCTACTAAAAAAACCCGCCTTATTTGATAAAACGGCCATAAATGGCTTCAATTTTACATAAAACCGCTAATACTTGGCGCAAATGAACGATTTGATTTTTTTGTGGATGATACCGATATACATTTTAGCTTGTCTGACTTATTACCGACGGCTTTATATTGAATGTCGGATCTGACGCTTGTTATTTGAAAAGAAATGTAAATTTCCCACAATTTTACCTTCACTTCTATCGAAGTTTGTCCATCTTTCATTATACTAATAGTGATGATTGAAATTATGCACTATAATGTCGTATCATTATTGGTTACCATTCCAGAAAAAAGCTACACTACCATTAGTTTTATGTTATGGTGCAAAAGTGCAAAAATACCCCCCTTTTCCTTTATATCACAATTTATTACAATCAATTTATTAAAACTGGCCACTTTTTTTAGAAAAGTCTTCACATTTGATACAGATACCCTATCTATGTTGATAGCTTCCACGATTCTTTGCTCCATTGGCAACGAAATAAACCCTGTACCACTCTGCTTCACTGTACGCCAGACGGCCAACATTGACCTGAAAACCACGTCCCATATTACGCATTAAGCGAGACGTTTTGAAATCTAAACGATTAGGTTGTTAAGCAATCTCGGACTTTTACTAACATTGAAGTTAGACAATATATCTGCCCCAATAGCAGCGGCAAGTGCATTGATGCGTGACTTCCAACGATTCGTTCTTCTGTTTCCGGGATGAGGACTTGCTATTGGTACACCCGCTACTACACACACCACCCCCTTAAATATCATTAAATTCCCATTAATATGCCAGGTGCACATAATTTGACCATTATTTCTTTCCATAACAATCAATCGAGAACTTTGATGATACTTTAGCTGGCATTAAATCGTCATTAGTGGTAACATTTATGGCCATCACTTCGCACAATAAATGAATAGCCTATGTATTCATGGGCATGACAAATTAATTCGCATAAGACCGTGTTCATACAATTGGTGTACATAATTGAATAAAATGACCATTAATAAAAAATAATTTGCAAAGCAAAACTAGTGTTTATAAATATAACAACTAACTCAACTTATGCAACATCTCCTCTTCAGGATGCAGCCATCCGGGGAAATGTCTCATTCCACCATCACCCCCTCCTTATTCACACACTTGGGGTTTACCTCTGATCATGCACTGTTAGGCTGTGATTCTAACTTGTGCCTCCAGAGAACATGTACTATATTCTTGGCGAAGCGTTATCCCAACCCTTTATCATTGAAATTAACCTCGTATCATCTGTAATCTTATATCCTAACACTAAAAAACAAAGCACCTACCAAACTTGGGGATAGGTCCAACCGCCCAGCCTCACCCGAACGGCTCTTTGCCGCATCATTTATCTCCTACGTTATCTCGACCTACCGCATATATTCTAAAACCTGACATCATAGTACATTCTTATGATGCATTCACCGACCCTTGGGATCAGCCTCACCTCTTGCCTATGTACCCAAACTATTTTCACCTAAATTGAGCTTTGCCCTACTCCATATTTTCCACCGAACTCTTACTTTCTATCACTTTCATATGAAGTACCTACTAACTTTGCCTCACTCATTCTCTCCTATCTGAAACATCATCTTACCCCATATATTCTAAAAGCTTTCACCCTAACAGGCTCATATGAAACACACATCCTGGAGTTAGGTCCTACCCATTCCTTCCAACTCCAGACCTATGTGCCTCACCCTTTGTCACTTAAATAGAGCAACGACCTACCACGTGACTATATTTATTCTGAAAGCTTATCTCCTAGCACAATCATACGTAGCACCTTATAACTCTAGGCTGAGAATGGGATGCGAAAAGGGCTGCCCACTCTTATCTCCATCCCTTAAATATACCCTACACTACTTGTTGCTTCCTCCAGGCGAGTTATTGGGGTTCTCAGAATATTTTTAGAACCAATATTTCGTTTGAAAAAGTGAATTATATGAATCAGTAAATGTTGTGGACAAGTCAAAAGTGGGCACATACTGAATACTGAACAAAACTATCTCGTATTCAAAACTGCTCCAGAGATCACGTTCAGTGTTTTATGTGTCAGTTAGCAGGGTTAGAATTTGGGATAAATGTCAACAAATACGCTGGACATCTCGTAGTGTAAATAAAGTGTAAATAAATATATTGTTTATTTTTTGAATTTGTATTTGTTATAGTTAGAAGTTATTGAATTTTGACTGAATTACGGTCTGGTTGACCTGGTGAATTCTGTTCCTATAAGTGAGAAAATTTCACTTTTAAGTGAAAAGTAAATTTCACTCATTTTCTGTCATCCCCTGAATTTCTTAAAAACTTTTTGATGAAATGTTACTGAACATTCGGAGAAATCTCAGTTATTAGGGTTAATTTCGGTTCATGTGTAAAATTCATGTAAAATTTCAGTTCATAAGTGGAATGTCAGTATTGACAACATTTCAGTCAAATATCACCTTCAAAATTTGCCTGAAAGTTTGGTTAAATACTTATTCGAGAGATATGTACAACGAATTAATGACCTAATTGCAAATGGGCGATTTGGAAACATTCCAAACGTATCCTTCGCTGAACGCCAATCTTTAACAAAACTACGCAAACACCACAATATTGTGTTAAAACCTGCAGATAAGGATTCAGCTACAGTTATAATGTCAAGGAAAAACTATCTCAAAGAAGCCCAAAGGTTACTTGGCAACCCTAAACCTTACAAAAGACTGGATGAAGAAATATGGCCCCAAGATCATGCAAGGCTGCTCAACATGGTGGTAGATTTAAATAGGAGCAGATCATTTAAAACAACCAGTGCGAATACTTAGCACCCAAAAGAGATGCAAGATCGAGACAGTTCTATATCCTACCAAAAATTCATAAATCTATAGATAAGTGGACAGATAACCTTACAACCCCTGGTCGCCCTATTGTTTCAGACTGTGGGTCAAATTCTTATCACATTTCGGAATATATTGACTACTACTTGAAGCCTATCGCTAACCGATATAGTAGTTATTTGAAAAACACTGAAGATTTCCTATCAAAACTGTCCAGCATCCAAACTCCTCCTAACACCTTATTTGTCACCATGGATATTGGATCCATTTACACTAATATTGACAATGATAATGGTTTAAAAGCTGTTAAAGATGCTTTTCAAAGATTTCCCGATCCCAATAGCCCAGATGAAGAACTTTTGGAATTTTTAGAAAATAGTCTAAAAGGTAATGACTTTGAATTCAATGGAGAGTTCTATCAGCAAATTAGTGGTTGTGCAATGGGTAAAAGGTTCAGTCCAAATTTTGTCACTATCTATGTAGCTCATTGGGAAGAGCAGGCTTTAAGAAAATTAGAAAAACAACCGCTCTTATACCTCAGATATTTAGATGATATGTTTGTGCTTTGCCATCATCACAAGGAAGATTTCGGACTATTTTTCGAAACTCTGAATAGATATGACCCAAATATCAAACTCGAAGTAGTTATTCATGACTCTTCTGTGGACCTTTTGGACCTACGTATAGTTTTCAAGAGACCGGGTGTCCAGAACACTGGATATTTAGAAAACAAAGTTTTTTTAAACCAACTGATACCCGCAAACTCCTACATGCCAAATCTCTTCACCCGACCCACATATTTAAGGGCATAGTCAAATCTCAAACCATTCGATTCCATAGAAATTCGAGCGATATTCGGTATTTTCACCACTCCTGTGCGATCATGTTTCGCGCATTGAAACCTGGAGGCTATTCCGCCCGGTTCTTACGGGATATTAAATCTGAAACAATTCGCCAAATCACAAGCTGCCAGATAAACGACGTTCGTGAGTCAGAACCTGTAAGGATAAAACATAATCATCCTAATCATGGTAATGGTAAGAGCTCCAAATGTCTAAAACTTCAGTGTAAGCTGGACAAAGCAATTGCTACACAATCCACTTTCAAAGGTGAACAGACCAAAAATGAAACCAAGCGCTCAAGGGTCAACTAAACTGTGACGCGGAGAATGTAATTTATTTAATTACGTGCCGAAAATGTCTGAAACAGTATGTGGGCGAAACTAAGAATAAACTTCCATATCGTGCCAACAGACATATATCAGACATCAGATTAGACAATGAAGGCCCAGTCAGTGAGCCTTTTAATCTACCGGAACATTCATTTCAGCACCATTTTCAAATTATGCCAATAGAAAGAATTCCAACATTTCCAACACAGGAAGAAACTGACAATCACCGCGCACTTCGTGAATCCTTTTGGATCAAAACACTTCAAACACGGCAACCCTTTGGTATGAACATAGACCCAGGTAAAGTTGCAAACAAAGAGTTTATCCCCTTCGTTCTCCAATATGGCCGTAGGAATGTTGAAGCGGTCCGTATACTGAAGGAGGAATACGATACGCTCCAAACAAAACTCCGCTTGCCATTTGATCTGAGATCTATCATAGCGTACTCAAACAATCGGAGCTTACGCGATTTATTGGTAAGGAGTAACTTCATCCCATATCGTGATCATTATCACGAGAAATTCTGCATGGCATAAGCTATATATAGCGACCCTATTTGAACTCTATGCGAAACTATACGATTCATAAATCCCTGTGCCCGTGCCTT
>JAVTVY010028906.1:0-13468 GCA_036873755.1 Hanleya hanleyi
AGTAAGTAAGACAGAGTTGTTCTTGAGTGAGTGAGTAAGTAAGACAGAGTTGTTCTTGAGTGAGTGAGTAAGTAAGACAGAGTTGTTCTTGAGTGAGTGAGTAAGTAAGACAGAGTTGTTCTTGAGTGAGTGAGTATAAAGTGACTATGATTTAAGTCGCTTTCAACTATATTTCAGTCATATCACGACATTTGAGTCATATTTATTTTCACACCCGGGTATCACATGGATAGGGTCCTATTCCTTTCACATCCAGGAATCGTACCGGTGCCTCAGTTAGTCGCCTCTTATGACAAGCTGTCTGAGGAGCGGAGGTCCATTCTTACCATGACCTGGAGTATGTACAAGGACATCCCAGGTCTGGGAGCGCCACGTTGATGAGATAAAATTTAATTTTCCATTCAAAATGCGATCAAAATCAAGATCGCCCAAGAAACTATCAGGATCTATCAACGTGGCTGCTGGTCAATATATTCCTATACCAAGGTGATAATGTTATATCCTCAGCCATGCATGGTACAATATTACAAATGAGCTAGAATATATACCTGTTCTCTTGCCAGTAGGACCTCTGCGAGTTGTTTACCAGCTGAAGTGGCTCTCTGTATACACACACTCCAGGGGTTATCTATCACGCTCGCTGCAGAAACCAGGGCTGCTGGCCACATGATCGCTGCTATTAGTCCTAAAATGGACAAGAGAACCACTCCATGAAATGCCTGTTATGGATCTGTGAATGTGATAGAATGGACAAAGGATTTCTAGCCATTCCATGCTAGGTTTGGGAGCCCAGTACTTTCGTTCTTCTAACCTAATAAACTGTTATCTTTTCTTATAGCCATGAGGTAAATGTCTGAAATTTGGTCAATATCTGAGCTCCCACACTGGTGCACATGGTGTATCATACGGATACCAAAACAGTTCATTTCGTGGTTTGAAGATACAGTGATCTTGATAATTAATGATTTCTCATCCCAGTAAAAATCCCCCCTTGGTATGTCCGTAGATTGGTCACAATCTACAACCTGATATCGCAGAGAACAGACCAATAAACAGGTGGACGGAACTCACCATGGTAATATACAGCGGGCAAATAGAAAAAAAAATGATAAACACATGACACTGACTGCAGGAGCTACTATTTCAGTGTGTGGAAATTGAAATCTACATTTGAAGAATAACAGTTTCCAGAATACAATATACAAAATGACTGTGCCTTACCAGAGAGGACTGTGTATTTGAGAGCTTCCTGTGCAGCCACGGACATGGCGGCATTGAGTATATAGTCGAAGGCTGTCCCAAACGCCAGCAGGTGCTCCGTCTCCCAGCGTAAACAATACTGCTCTCGAGAGTCAGCTAAACACTGCCATGGCTGCTTCACATCTGTGATTAAAGGTAAATACACATGTTCATTATTGGTATGAGTAATATCTTTTGTGCAGAAGAAATAGGATTGGTATTCAAGATGATTTCCATGTGATTGCATACCAAGTATTCAAGGACTGTCATCAATTCCTGTTAGTCGTATCATGATGATCATGGATTTTCCAAGGGAGATACGGTAAGCGATCCAAATATACGATCATCTTTCGTTTTACGATCGACCCCATTTTTTCGGGAGATTTACGATCGGATATTCTAACTGATTTACAATCACCCACAAATTCTAAAATGGGACGATCTAACTTAAATTCGATCGCACACGGTCAGCAATAGCTAGAATGAATATGAACAGATACGCAAAATTATGCGCGAGATCGGCAGTATCGGCGCATATGCAAAATGGAGCTGTTAATGTGACATTATTGTGATTAAGTATTTTGCGTAAGTAATGCCTAAAGCCATCTCTCCTCGGAGTTTACGAGTCGCGTAGGCCTGTATATGTTCTCGGGTAAGATTATTAGGAGATATAATATATATTTTTAATTGAATTCATTTGTATATAGCGTTTTGTAAACGTTATATATTCCGTATGGGTATCGGGCCATGCCGAACATTTGTTGAATTCCAGTATTCGAATCTACATTCAGTAGAGTCGTATCGGTTCTCGCCAAATCATTCAGTGCACGTGGTTGTGTGATTCGCGCCAAATCAGGCCGTGACACGTGGCGGTGGAAGGTGATCATGCCGGGAAAAGAATCTTGTTTCGGCGCCTATCACATTCTGCGTTATTGTACACTAGCAGGTAAGTGTGAATATAATCAGCCGATACCACATCTTTTTACTGACTTGATTGGTCCTGACATGAAATAAACAACTTATTACTGTGAAACAAAGTGATTTCACGACTGTCACGGAAGCAGGATTACTCAGCAGGCTTGAGCAAAGTTGCCATGCAGAGTGCGCTTGGACGGAAGCGTAAAGGTGATAATCGGTTTAGACTCTTGCCCAGTTTGCGCTGTGTGTTTTCCGAATTATCTCAATGAAGCCTTCCGTGAATTTTACTTTTACTTTATTGCATAAGGAAGACGGTCATGTGAAAGATTCCAATTTATTCTTCACACTGACCATTCATCAATATATTGAGCAATCTACTTCCTACAAACTCCTGAAGAAATACGCCACGACTATTTTCCCGGTTCAACTTATCGCACAGCTTTCACAGACACGTGCGTGAAAGAAGTTTTGAGTTTGGGAAAGAGAGGTGCAACATCTTTCGCAACGAAGGGACTGTAGAAATCCATCAAACATTTTTTCTTTTTTTTTTTCCTTTAGCGTAACTGGAGGCTTAGGTTTTCTGGTTGTGTTGAATGTTATATTATTGAAGTTGTATTGATTAAATCATATAAGATCGGATTATAATAATAGGATAATAATATTGTTGGAATTATTTCATTGTTATATTTTCCATTTGTAATTTCAGATATCCTTGACCACGTTATTTGACATCGACATAATATTGGCACAGATTCCATAGGCTGAGAGATTCTGATCTTATTAATTATACATTGAAAGTCATCCAAAGGTTTACAATTTACGATCTGGCATTATGCTCCCTTCACACGGGAACTGAAAGTACTGATGATTTTACAAACTATACTAATTGTAGCCAACTTAAATTGAATAAAGGAAACTGACAGGTTTGTAAGTTTGTTCACCAGAAATTCACCATACAGTCTGCACTCCCCATCAGTCGATGATGCAGGATTCGTCGTCTGTGGAGCTGGATCCCCATGGAGCAACGGAGCTGTTTCTTTATTGATCAACCGACCTTTGTCTCTGAACTGGCGTGAGCTCACAGAGCCGAAACTAAATCAGCGTTCAGATTATTTTGTGGGGAATGATAACGGCGGGGGGGGGGGTAATTTGAAATTAATTGTTGCCCAGGTTCAATCTTCATCGTCCGTTTGAACTCTTTCAGAAATATGACATTCTACTCTGGAGAACGAATGGTGTGTGGATTCACTGCGAATTGATTGTATACACTTCATGTTGAGTGAGACCAAAGCAGTTGATATGCTTATGTATAAGCTGATGAGAATTCCATAAACAGGTAAAGTGTATACTGAAGATTGTCGTCTCAAACATACTAGTGAATGATGCCGAATGGTGCACGACAGCAGCATGGGCCGTAATCAAATATTTCCGCTTCATGGACTTTGCCTTCAGCTAAAAAACTAATTTCTCAAAAACGATGAAAAGATTAATAGCAACAAGCTTGCTAAAATAATACAGAATACGAAGCTGCGCATTTGAAAACCCCTCGGCTCTGAGCACCAGCCATTCATAATGTATTTAATTTGAACCAAGATGTCAGGAACACCAAGCAGTCAAGTGACAAATATACAGATTATCAAGAATTTTGCAATTAGAAATGGTCCCTAAGGTTTCCGTCCAATCAGAGAAACCAGTATTTATTACATAAGTCTCTTGAAGCATCGATGAAGTATACCAAATTTTACATCAAGCATTTTAAGGGTATCCGAGATAGAGATCATTAATGATTTTGCATAAATTAAAGATGGCCGCCCATCCTTCCCGCCGCTCTGAGGAACTGATGTGGTTATCCATTCATGCAAGTCTCTTCATACATCGATGCTGTATACCAAGTTTCATATAGAACACTTAAATGGTATATGAGAGATATACATCATTAAAGATGTTGCATAAATTAAAGATGGCCACCAAGATTTCCGCCCAATCAGAGAAACCAGAGCTGTCATTCATCTTAAGGGAGCTTCTTGAAATTGGGGCATATTAGGAACTGGCATAAGTCATTCCAAACAGAGTGGCATGGTGTGCTGTGTTGCAACTCCTAGGAACTCCGTGCCATACAGTTTGAAACTCAGCAGACAATGGATGGCTTATGCTATACCGTGCAGCGGCATGAGGGGAATGGCATAGCCATTCCAACTGGAATTCTAATCCATCCAGATCAGAACACCAAACTGGGTATGGTGTATCCCATTTGAATAACCGGCATATGCCATCCCCACCAGGGAACTCAGTTCCTAATTTCAAGAACCTCCCTAAAGTCGCTTGATGCATCAAAGATGTATACCAAATTTTACATCAAGCACTTGATCGGTATCAGAGATATAGATCATTAATGAGTTCACATAAAATAAAGATGGTCGCCCATCCTTCCCGAACTCAGGGAAACCGATGTAGTTATTCATTGCAAGTCTCTTGATACATCGATGCTGCATACCAAGTTTCGTTTAGATTTTGCATAAATTAAAAATGGCCGCCAAAGTTTTCACCGAATCAGGAAAACTGTTTTGGTCATTCCTTTGAAGATTCTTGATGCATCGATGATCTATACCAAGTTTCGAACGGAACAGCGAAATGGTACCCAAGATACACAAGATAAATGGTTTCGCATAAATTAAAGATGGCCACCAAAGTTTCCAGCCAATCGGGTCCAGATTCAATAGGGTTATGGGTCGCGAGCATATGGATGTGCACTGCAAGTTTGGTGGGCCTAGGTTAAGTCGTTATAAAGATATCTTGGTAACGAGAAAGCTGTGATGGTTTCACATAAATTAAAGATGGCTGCCAAAGTTTCCAACCAATCGGGTCGATATTCAATAGGGTTCTGGGTTACGAGCATATATGGATGTGCACTGCAAGTTTGGTGTGCCTAGTCGTTCTAAAGATATCTTGGTAACGAGACCGGTGTGATGGACAGAC
Source organism: Hanleya hanleyi (assembly GCA_036873755.1). NCBI lineage: Eukaryota > Metazoa > Mollusca > Polyplacophora > Lepidopleurida > Hanleyidae > Hanleya > Hanleya hanleyi. Next base: position 5,134 of record JAVTVY010028906.1, read on the forward strand.
AGACGGACGTACATGACAACGACATTACCCTTCGGCCAAATCTTGGCCAAGGGGTAAAAACTCTGAAAATGTGAAGACGAAATGAATCGTGTGTGTGTTCCACAAAACTCTGATGCGAGAGGCCGATGAATTCAAGGCTGTCCAACAGGCACAATTGCCTATGCAAATCAATCATGTGGTGACAACATGCCAAGTGCACACCAAGGGAGGCTACTCTCACCAGTAAATCTCACAACTCCCAGTCTCCAACTGGGCATGCAATACATGGTTTATATTTAAAGGATAAACCAGAGATTACTCAAATAGATGCAGGTACAGGGTGACCTGGAAGCTGTTCAACTTGAACATATGTACAACCCCAGATATGGATAAAAGATATGGATGGCCGTATAATCACAAAATTAATTACTTTTTCTCAAGATATTCTTTTAGTGGGTGGTAATATGTTTAAATGGAATGAGCCTTAGTAGAACAGAGGCAAGGATACAACAATTACTACTTGAAATGAGGATATTTCAGTTTAATAAAGCAAACTCATGATCGCCACATCATAATTTCAAAGATGAAATGAAACACTTTCTTGGCTTTTAGTTGATTGAGCATGCATGAATCAGCATACAAAATGATAACTCTGATGTCTCTTTGTCAGTTGTGCCAGTCAAGTGTTTCATCACTGAACCTTTTCAAGTTAGGATTCATGGCCTGAAATGATCTAATGTCGCTATTCCTGGGAATCTTCCTACAGGGTTCGTACAGCCAGAGCATGCCAAAATTCCAGGACTTTTCCAGGACATTTCCAGGACAAATATACAATTTTCCAGGACAAATTTCAACTAATTTCCACAAACAAAATATGCGTTTTCTCACAGAATAATAAACTTTATTATGAAATTCATTTTTCGGAAAAGGTCTCCAATACCCTCACACGATTTGTATGAATGATGGGACTCTATTATATTCAATGCCCACAAAATCTCCGCTTTCAACACTTCTTCTCTTGTGGCAAACTCAATGATGGTAAATGGTCTGGGTGCAGCTGTTGCTGGAACAGTAGTTCCTTGGATACCAGGTACTTCTGCAACAGAACAAATTAAACTGTGATATAGCAAACCAGAAACTGGGAAAAAATGAAAATAAATTTTGGTAAAAAAAAAAAGTTATGAAGCACACAGGGCTAGTTCTTAGTACAGTGTGAACATTAGCTAACAGGGCACTAGCTGTTAAATGGAAACAACCAAAAAAAAATTTTTTTTCTGAAATATGTCGTAAAATTGCTATAATACTGTCCTGTTAATGTATTGGTCTTAAATGTTGATAATAATGTAGCCTAATGTAACAAGTAATAATTCTTTTGGCAACGATATATGATAATCATATACATGTGGTGTACATGTATGTTTGTAGGTCGATTATCTCCCTTGGACTGCTCGATGTGAAGCACATGGCTTTATAATGGGCATCTTGAAACCGTCAATACCATGACAATGGCGCGAATTCGACTACAACGAAGTCATGCCAGTAAACAGTTTTTAAACACCAGTTCCCAAAGACACTTTAATCAGGTGTCATGTTATGAATATATTAAACTGACCTCACGATCTTGTAGCAGAAATTGGAATTTAATAAAAGGTTATATATACCTGTCGTTGGAGTGGAAGCCGGTCTACGAAAATACTCCCTAATGCGGGAATTTGACCGCTGGTGAGTTTCTCTTTCTTGCAGCAAATGCATGTGCTTAGCGCCTTTGGAGTGGCTCTTTACGGCACTTTCACCCATGTTACCGATGTTGAAACTTTTCTCACAAAGACTGCATCGAGCTCTATGATTAGATTCTTTCTCCAGCCAGGCCCGGTAATCTGGTTGGTTGAGCCACAGCGGATTAAAATTACAAAGCCTTGACATATTTACTCGACAAACACATGCAGAAAATTAACTCCCGCATAATAGATCGGGCATTTCCGTGAATATGTAGAATTGATTTCCGACAAACGACGTCACGGAGAAGCGACCACTCACAAACGATACTGAAATTACCTCGAGTTTTCATTGGTCCCTTTTACTACGTTTTTCTACAACTGATTTTTGTGAATGAACTAACCTAGTTTTACTCGAGATATCGTTCACAACCTGAGAGAGACACGTCGAAGCGACCGACAACCAGCATATTTTTTTTGCGAGTGGACATAAATTTTCCAGGACTTTCAAGGACATTTTAAGATTTTCCAGGACTTTCCAGTACTGGAAAAGACAATTATATTTTTCCAGGACATTCAAGGACATTCCAGGACTGTGCGAACCTTGTCCTACTTCAAGTAAATTTGGCGAAACCTACTTGTTCAATCTCAATTTTCTGTAACAATACCCGCTTCCACTTTTTCTCTCTGAGCTTGCTCTCCGTATCTGGGTACGATGGGGAGACCGCTACAAAATATAAAATATGCATACACATGCAATTTCAAAACAGAAATAAGTATTTTATTTGTAAAATCACTTGTTCTAGCTAAATTTTCTGCCATCCTGTAATTTACACATGACAATGAACTTGACAGTAAGAAATTTCATCCTGTCGCAGTTACTGTATTTAATGAAGACAATATTATTTTGTGATAACATACTGCAAACTGGATCTTCATGTGCACGACATGTGATTGGAATATTAGATTAGCAAATTAAAACAATGAGGTCAGTCATTAAACATGTTAATGTCAAAGCAGACTTGGCAAATTTCCTTAAATGATCATTTTTTTTTCCAGATGTTGACTTTATGGAATCCTGAATTAGAATATTTAAGGGGAAAGAAATAGGCATCTCTTAAAATAAATCCACTCTACACAGCACTGAGATTACGACTTCAGGTTCATTCATCTCAGATGAAAAATGGTGAAATTCAGACAACAAATGCAGCAAGTCAAAACTTTTATCAAATAGTCAGATGTTAATATGTTTCTACAAAATATTGGTGACATTTGTTGCACTAAATTTAGACAAGATGGTAAAAGGTGTAAATGATATGAATGGTTCACAAAAAGATACAGAAGTTCATAAAGTTTGGTAAGTGCAGGTGCATCGGTTTTCCAGACTTGGCGAATATTAAGAGAAAAAGGGGCATAGCTGTGTACACTATCAACCGGCAAAACCTGTTCTCGATATCCATCTGGATCGTGACAATATGCCTAATTTCACCAAGTTAAGGTACATAGATGACTTGGTTTTCCAGATATTGTGAATAATAAGAGAGAAAGGGACTCAGGACATCCGTGAGTCTGTGATATAGCGACCATCAAGACTACTTTTTGATAGGCTTCTGGTTCACGACAAGATAAACAAGTTCACCAAGTTTGGCAATTGTAGGTGAAATGGTTTTCCAGACAGGGTGTTAATAGATGAACAGATATACATAATTGATGATGACGATATTCCTAGGCCAAGGGGTAAAAAAAACTCTTTCAACCCCAAAACGTGACGATTTCTTCAGACATTATCAGATAGTCATAAAGAACATTGCACAGAAGTTTAATGAGATTTGATGAATTAGATTTTTAAATTTCTAAACAAGGCAAAAATTAACTGACAGATGGCCCAACAGATACAGATGTACACTTGACCATATCAGTACCTCACAAACCTTATGAAGGGAAATTGCTGTAAACATTCCCCACATGTTTCCATGTTTCCATTTCATCTTCATCAATGTCTGATGAAATCACCGGTCCTGTAAGACATAATGCAAACAGTATAATCAGTTACGTGATTTGGTGTCAGTAATTGGGATAATGGCAGATCAGGTATTAGTAATGATAACTGAAGACTGAACTCGGGGCTTGCTTATAGTAGAACTTGAGGTTCTAACTTACACCGTAACTGAGAAATAGTTCTGACAAGAAAAGTGGGTGTCTCCACAAGAAAAGTGGATGGGGGCATTGCCCCAAGGGTCGAATGTAGAAGAAGAAAAAACTTGTCTGGAAGAATCCTACCATTCAAAGCATTACCAATATACTGTCCATATAAAATATCAGCTTACAGAGGCCTATGAACAAATGGACAATCTAAAGACAATACCCCTGAAAATTGGTCACATGGGGGCAAATCTAGGACAGTGCACAACCATCATGATATATAAGAATGATTCAGAAACCTACTATCAAAGAAAACCAAGATAGTGCTTAGACAATGACTTTACGGTTAGATGGAAAGATTGAAGACAGTACTACCCCCGAAAATCAATCAAATAATCAATCATATTGGGGCAAAACTAGGACAGCGCACAAACAATATATAAGCAAGATTGTGTCCAAATTTCAAATCCTAACAACAGTGTCTGGATATTAAAGAGTGAGTGAATAGAATTTAACGTCGCTTTCAACAATATTTCAGCTATATCACGACGAACCAACTAAGCACCACCCAGCCCAGTTGTGTTCCTGCTACTTCACAGAAGAAATCTTTGAAGCAGCATGGAACCAGACACCCTCCATCCACCCTATAAAACACTGAGGACAGCGCACAAGACACAGACAGGACGCTCACATGGTGCAATAAAGACAGTGATATTACAGTGCTAGACATCACATTGTCAAGCAAAATGCATCGAAGCAACAGGAACCTGAACCCACCCAACCTGGATATTAAAGAATGGCTCACAGAGCCCAGTACAGACAGATGAATGAACTGATCATAATACATAACAGAGGAAGAACTAAGACAGGGCACAACAGCAATAAAAGCAAGCCTATGTCAAGATTTCAGAATCTTGTCATCAAAGGCGGCCCAAGATATATTGTCAAGACAAGAATGGCACACTGATGATAATATTCCTGACAATTTATCACACGGGGGCAACACTAGGACAGTGCAAAACTACAATAGCAAGCTTATGTCAAAGTCTTAGGATTCTACCATCAAAGGCAACCGAAATATCGTCCAGACGAAAATGGCTCATAGGGCAGACAAACGGACATACTGAAGATAATACCCCTGAAAATTTGTCACCAGGGGGCAAAGCTAGGACAGTGGACAACCTACAAAACATGAGCAAGCTTGTGTCAAAATTTCAGAATTCTACCATCAAAGGCAACCAAGATATTTTACGAACAAGTTTGACTGGATGGACAGACCGACAGGCAACGCGATCATTTGTAACCTTCCCCAGGGGGAATCAGGCAATTCTATGTTATTATGGAAATGGGGTCAAAATTTCAGGTTGAGTTTTTAAGGGTTTGCGAAAATGAAAAAATAATGTACCAGTATCAGTTAATGCCAATATAGAAGATCTAAAAAGCATTATTAAAATTACGATCATTATTGAAAATTCTGTATTTTACAAAAAAAAAAAAAATATACCAAAATATATTCAGCATGTGTTATTACTTAACTATACACATGGTACACGGTCTATCCTATACAAATCATAGCATCATGCCAGTCTATAAATCTGTGTAACACGTTGATATATCAGAGTGACAATAAGCCATGTGTACTACACAGGAGTCGAAAAGTTCAAAATAATTTACCTGTCACATGAGACAGGTGAACAAAATGTTTACTTGTCACCTTTAAGATTTACCTGAACATGTGATTGTTGAAATTGTCAGCTACTTGTAATTCAAGATTAATGACAAAGCAACATGTTGCAAGCTTCCAATAAATTAACCACACATTGTCTCCATGCACTAATTGAATGAGATTTGCCAGAGAAATATTTCGAACATCAAAAAAAAAAAAAAAAAATTATTGGGCACCTGTCACTGGAGACAGGTATGTTATTTTACTACATGTCTCTTTCAAAAATTACCTGTCAGGGACAGGCAAACAGGTGTAAATTTCGACCCCTGACTACATTGTGAGAATTGGTGACAGGTATACATGACGTAGGGCTCACTCTGATATTTGGATAAAACGGTTATGTCCAGAGAGCGCATTGAAGGCGCAGTCTGAGTTATCGAAAGAGCAGTTATGTCCACAGGGCGCAGTCTAAAGTTTGGAGAAAACATCTATGTCCACAGGGCCCATTGCAAATGCAAGTAGGGCACAGTCTGAATATCGGAGACAATTTCAAACTAAATAAGGAGCGCAGCTAGGGCGCACGCCCCATCTCCAGCTTCTAGGGCGCAGCAGAGTGATGGATAAGAAATAGGGTGCAATTAGGTTGCAGTAGATAGACAAGGCACAAGTAGGGTGCAAATGGGGCACAGATAGGATGCGTGCCCTGGGATTATTTATTATTACATGTAATTATAAACTTGCAAACCAATTGTATACGACTATGAAGAAAATTATTTGCCCCCAAAATATATACGAGGGCCGGTCATGCAAAACCAATCATGTGACAATGACCTCATTTCCCACAATGCCCAAAAAGGGTGTGAAATTTGTTTGTTTTTCTTAGGGGTTTACCTCAAATGAACTTAATATTGGACCAAAACAGTTACCTGCAACATCAAACCAGTTGAAGAACATGTGCAATCACTGTTCTAGGATTATCATATAGCCTACTAACCTTTATCGTCTTCAATATATTTCAGTTCAAACCTATCTTTGTTCAATGCTGCCTGTATATAACATATGCTGTCTGACACTGGATATATCTTGTGCTTCTCTTGAGCCTTTAATGAAAAGAATAAAAGGAAATGTTAACATTACACCTGCTTGTTATCTCCATACAGGTAACTTTTATGCACTTGGCATCTAAGCCAAAATGGTCTCTGAAGAGGAGACAAACATAAGGAGCAGGTAATACAGATGAATTTGGTGAAGTATAAAATGACCCCCTACATCTGACCATCGCCGGCCGGTGAAACGGTGGTCAGCCAGCGGGGCTATTTTCGCAATACAGGTGCTCATTTTGTCCGACATCAGTTTCTCTGAAATTCATATCACTAATTAAGATGAAGAAACCTCTCAGCTGAATTTAGAAAATAATAATAACATGATTTTATTTTCTCTCAAACTTGCCAGCTTCTTAGAACTGAACATGTTGAAAGACGACATGTGGCCGTGTTTGCTTTGATCCTTGACCATCATTCATGTGTGCATGGCACTAAAAACTCTTAAGTAATATGTATTTCCACTGGTAACTTGTAACTCTAATATTAAAAATAGCTCATTGGGCTTCAATACCCCTCGGCTATCAGTTATTGTTTACACCCAGCAATCATGCATTGTAGCCCAGTGGGGCTTCCGGGGATTGACTGGGATGTCGTTGTGCACACCGCAGGTCATGGTAAGAATATGCTCCAGCTCCTCAGAGAGCTTGTCGTAAGAGGCGACTAACTGAGGCACCCGTGGAGTTCCCGGGTGTGAAAAAGAATAGGACCCAATGTCGTGATGTGACTGAAATATAGTTGAAAGCAATGTTAAATCATATTTACTCACTCACTCACTCACTCATGCATTGTATAATATAATCAGTGTATTTTTAGAACTAGATTAACAACAATGTGATCTAGTTGGGTTGGCTGTAGTTCGCTTTTGCCAAGGCCGGAGGTTCTGGTAGAGCATGATCGACCAAATTCTTAGCTCTAAATATGCTATTCTAAAAAGCTTATAATCAAATGAAGTAATTTTATCTTGGAAATATAGATCAAGGTCAGTCATCTTCAAACAATTTCAAGTCAATTCTAATTTAATTGCATAAGGAACAGGAATTTGGAGACCTTAGACTTAACATATAGAATATGACTTTTTGAAAATAGGTCAAGGTCAGTGATATTCTTCAATAGACTTCAGGTCCAGCCATAGGTGGTATAAATTTGGACAATGTAAATCTTTCATGGAATATTGTACTAAATAGAATCTGACCTGGATAAAATAGGTCAAGGATAAAATAGGTCAAGGTCAGTCATCTTCAGCACACCTTTGGAGCATCACCAGATGTACACATAGTATTAATTTGGAAAGCCTAGCTTTATTTCTCAATGTTATATCATCATAAACAGCTAGTATATATAAATAGGTCAAGGTCAGTCAGCTGGGATAGGCTTCTAGTCAATCACGAGTTGCACACATAATATGAATTTGGAGACCTAGCTTTAATCCTTCAAACAATATAGCAAATACTGAAAATTTGACCTTGATAAAATAGGTCAAGGTCAGTCATCTTCAGTACACCTATCAACCTTTGCCAGATGTACACACAGTATTAAATTGGAAAGCCTAGATATTACATGTTAGACCATAATAAACAGCATATGACCTTGAAAAAATAGGTCACGGTCAGTTAACTGGGATAGGCTTCTAGTCAATCACCAGTTGCATAACTAATATGAATTTAGAGACCCTAGCTTCAATCCTTCAAAAATTTAGAAATACTGTGATTTGACCTTGATAAGATAGGTCA
>JAVTVY010028907.1:0-13326 GCA_036873755.1 Hanleya hanleyi
CCCTTCATGAATGCTTCACTTTGATACCTCACTCGATCCCATTGGACCATTAGGGGCTCCCCTAGCTCCAAAAAGGCTATGTTCATGCCCTTGGGCCACCGCGCATGCGCAGAAGGCCGATATGTCAATCCCATACCCAGCCCATCAGATGCCCCTTCACGAATGCTTCACTTTGATACCTCACTCGACCCGATTGGACCATTAGGGACGCCTCTAACCCCAAAAAGGCTATTTTCATACTCTTCGGCCGCCGCGCATGCGCAGAATACCGATAGTTCAACCCCACGCCCAGTCCATCAGATGCCCCTTCATGAATGCTTCACTTTGATACCTCACTCGACCCCATCGGTCAACTAGGGGCTCCCATAGCTCCAAAAGGGCTATTTTCATACCCTTCGGCCGCAGCGCATGCGCAGAAGGCCGATATGTCAACCCCACACCCAACCCATTAGATGCCCCTTCACCTAAGCTTCACTTTGATACCTCACTCGACCCCATCGGACCATTTTATCTAGGGACTACTTTTTCCCCGCGGAAGCTTTTTTCCGAGACCGAATCACCGCCAAAACCGCGGCCAAACCGCATCACCGCGCATGAATACATTTTTTTTTTGTTTTTTGCCGGAACTTTTTTTTCTGCCGGAACTATGCACTCATTGACACCGGTGTCAATGAGTGCACTAACGACACAAATCCACACACGACACAAAAACTGGCCGCCATCTTGGACCCACACCATCTTCGTCCACCTCCTATCACACACGACACAAAAACGTGCCGCCATCTTGGACCCACACCTCCCACGACACAAATACTGGCCGCCATCTTGTACCCACCTCCACCACACATCACTCACGCATGCGCACCCCCAATACCCCCCCAAAACAGGTCGCTGTGACGTAAAAACAGGTTCTCGCGCATGCGCAGTGGGGGGTTATCCCCTTTACTTGCGTACTACCTACTACTGTTGGTCTTGTATGAGCTTTGGTGCATAAAGCACGATGATTCTTCCAAGTAAGGGAAGACGTCATTCTCAAACGCTCGGTTTTCAACAGGTTTGTCTACAAGAGTCTACAAATGAACAATACAATCCAGTCGAAATGAACTGTTGCTACCGTTCAGAACGCGGCGGATGACAGAAAATTTGTGTCGCGCGGCGCATTTGAAGATATTAAAAAAACACCATAAATAGACGAGCTACCTGCACATCGAATCGCGACGCACGACATTAGAAGTGGCCCAAGTAGAAAAATCTTAGCCATGCACGTCTGTCCCCCTCTCCTCTCATAGCGGAATGCTCCTAAACGTAGAAAAACAGACGAACTTCCCGACTTGGTAGTGTGCCATGGAAGAGTCATTTTGAGCTTATTTTCATAACCCCAGTAGCCAAGGCCCACCGGTAAATTAGAAATGACGGCCATGTGAGGAACCAGGAAAGTGATTTTTCATTGTTTTCTTTCTTCACAATTGCTGCCCTTCTTTGTATAAATGCGGACAACAACTAACATTTTTAGATGAACTGTTTATTTACTAATTGATCATGCCGTTTTTCGTGAAGAAATTTACATAAATGAACAAAATCGAAAGCAATCAGGACGAAAGTTGGCAGAAAACTGCCTCCCGGGGAAATACATGTATTGTCAGTATGACGCCATGAGCGCGGTATTCTTCGCTGGCCAAAAAATCAAGTTTCCAGAACGCTGGAAACCTGCCGTAATCCTTAGTTTCCATCTAATTTCTGTCTCGTTTACTCACGGTTTCAGCTACATACAGTTACTTTCTGTCAGGTAACCGGACAGGTTCCAGATGTTCTATGCTAGGTTTTTGTCGATTAACTCAAACCATAATCCCACGTGAACTGGCTAAAACCGACCGAAGCTAACTAAAATCAACATTAATTCCACTATCAGATACCGGCTTAAACAAACTTTTTTGTCGGGTTATGCTGGTTTCAGTGTGAGTAGTTCATGTCCCACAAACCCCCACTACTTGCGTTCTCATTGCCCGAGATTTGGGCTTCCATATATAAAAGTCACGAATCCATCCTTATATGAACTATTATTTTATTCGTTCATATCTGTGAAATGCATAAGAAGAATAATTCATTCCGGGGGACTATTTAATTTTCACAAGTAAGCGAGGTCAATCTTCCTATTCATGCATCCGATTTTCATGATGCATCGGCGTTTTAATTCGACAGTGACACAGTTGCCTCTATTTCAGTGTTGTGTATATATACATTTGAGCACAAGTTCAAATGCAAACCAGAGAACACAGGAATCAATGCACAGTGGGGAAAGCTCCGCATCGATAGCACATATTTCCTGTATGTTCAGTCTTCAGATGTCAAGCAGACCCATCAAATTCGATTATAGATTCCTATGATTCATGCCTTTCCAAGATAGCAGGGTTAACAGGGGTGGATCTAAGGGGAGGGAATCAGGGGGGACTATCCCCCATGAAACCTGATAAATTTTTTATGGGAGATAATGATCAGCGGACCCTGGGATGCCTCGTAGTAACACTGTCTTAAATTGATATGTAATTAGAATGTCAATAGGTGTATTAAACAGACCCTGATCTATTCATGTGGTCTGCGCATCGTCGCGAGCGCACTACGTGTCTTGCTGTGGTACAGGTCTGTTTTGTATGTGACAGTCAAATAGAGTTAGGCATAAGGTGTGATAGTTTTCAGTATTTTCGATGCGTGCTTATGCGGAACCAAAGTGAAAATGGAACTAAACATCTGCACACATTATGTTCCGATTTATTTCCGAGAAAACGCTTGGAACTCATCGGTGATCTAGGGCCCCGGAGTCACTGGATCCTCGTTTGTTGGACTGCAAAGTTTTGCTTTAATTTTAGCTTCATGTAAATGAATGATATCGGTATCGTATTGGTTTCTGATGTTCCATGGCGTAAATGTCATTGTTTCGTATGTGTTAAATATAACTAGAAAGTCAAATGGATTGAGGCTCCCGAAGCTTCCGGACCCTAGGCGTCCCCTGGCCCCTCGCCTTTTGGGCTGTGAGGATTCGCTTATTTCAGCTTTATGTAAATGAATCGTATCGGTATCCTATTGGTTTGTAATGTCCCATGAGGTGTGATTTTTCACTATCGATGCGTGCTTATAAATGCGAAACAAGCGTGAAAATACAGGCGTCCTGTGCCTATTTGTATGTGTTAATTATAACTAGAAAGTCAAATGGATTGAGGCATGAGGTGTGATTTGTTTAATATCGAGGCGTGCTTTGGAATGTGGAGAAAAGGAGAAAATAGAACCATAAATTTGATACATTATGTTCAGAATTATTTTTTTATCTCCGGCGATCTAGGACATCAGAGCTTCCGGGATTTCCTTATTCTAATGTTGTATAAATGAATCGCATCATGACGCGTACAGGTTTTTAATGTTCCATGTGGTGTGATTTTTTTTATCGATGCGTGCCCATAAATGCGAAACAAACGTGAAAATAGAACCATAAATTTGCATACATTTTGTTCACATTTATTTCCGTGAAAACGCTTGGAACGAATTTCCGGAGATCTAGGCCCCTGAATCTTCGCTAGATCCGGCCTTGGTTAACAGCATGTTTAAGATGATTCCGATTATATTTCGATAATTTTAATACACATATAGTCTCGGCCTTCTCATGATATCGTGTTCGAGCTGCATACCCAGGACTTACGAGGTTGAAAACTCATGCACAGCCTGTCTTTTATTTTATTTAAAAAGTATTTTATTTTGCAAGTATACGAGAAGCGCTTAAACATAGGTCTATATTATAATAATTTAGTGAAATGTCCTTCCGATGTTATTCAGAGCTTCCATGCTCGGTGTGTTTGATAAAAAGAATCACCCCAACGAGAGAAGTGAGTGAGTGAGTGAATAGGGTTTAGCGTCGCTTTCAACATTTCGTCAGCTATATCACGACGGGGAAGGGAAGTGAGGGGAGGGGCAGGGGCAGGGGTACCTACTTGTAACAGAGCAGATCTAATGCTGCCATTTTCTAGTGCTGTCCCACTGAAATATCATGCCGTAGGCAGACTTGACACCCCACTCAGTCACATTATACTGACACCGAGCGAACCAGTCCTTGTTATATCCTCTTAATGCTGAGCGTAAGCGAGGGAGCAACAAGTTCCATTTTTCAAGTCTTAGGTATGACCCGGCCTGAGATCGAACCCAGTACCTACCGCTTACGAAGCCGACGCACTAACCATTAGACCACCGCAGTGCGGTCCGAACGAGAAAAACAGATATTTCACTGTAAACACACGCTTTTTGCTCATCAATCCTGTTAACACGATAAGTTAGTTGAAATCTTAATTTATCAGCATATCAGACAAACTTTAGGTATTCGCTTGAATGGTGTGCAATTATTTGCGACTATGACGATAAAAAATCGCGGTTTAGCCTTCCAGATGTCACAGTAGTGAACTTTATAGTGTCAGCTGGATTGTCGTTTGAATTGTTAATGAGAATAATAATTGTTATTAATTAGTAACTAATGATTATTTTTTTCAATTATTAATATTCAATAATTGTTATTGAAGAAAGTATTCTTCTTGACACTGAGCCACTTAGTCCCCTGCCTAAACAAATATTATTTGAGCTAGACACAAAAAGATTTCTACCATTAGTTGCGAATGCAGCCTAAACTAGAAAACAGGGTTAGATGTATAGACAACTTTAGACAATAAATTTCTTGAACTGGAACAGCGCATTACATGTAGGTGTACAATACACCTTTCATAATATATTTCAAAAATTTAATCATCGAGTTAGATGCTCGACAATGAGGGTTCTGAGTCCCCTGTTGTATGAAAAATAAATAGTTCTCGAACGGGGTATAAGAAATATAATTTCCTGAATAAACCAGGAAACTGCTCTGAACACGAGGACACTGACAAATGAACCTGGACACTGCATCTGATATAAAACAATTACCCGAACGCTATATAGCATATAAAACAAATACCCGGGCACCCTGTAGGAAAATAAGCACTGTCCGATGTATACCAACCGGTATTCCCTGAGATGGATTAGATATGGGAAGTAAACGTGCGTAGAGGCCATGTCGATACCGCTACTCTTGTGGTGTCAATACCAGATACGTATTCGAACTTGAAAAAAGACTGTTCGAAATAAAACCAACGCAGAAGGTAGTTGATTTGTAAGCGTCGTATATCCTTTAGCATGCGAAGAAGTGAGTGAACAGCACAGCCAGAAAAAGGGTGATGGCCCATCACCTTCTTATGGTAATGATGCCGGTTCATCACCCTTTAAAGGCGATGGAAAAGGGTGATGGCCAATGCCGTCTCCCTTTTAAGGCGATGGCCTAGGTCATCACCCTTTTAGGGTGATAGCCATTAACCTTTTAGGGCGATGACATGAACATTCGCACTCATTGCTGATCATCCTTTTATGGGTGATAGCCATCACCCTTTTGATGGTGGAAAAGGGTAATGGCTGTAACTCAACACAAAGGGTAATGGCTGTAACTTTTGGGGTGATGCTGTCATCACCATTTTAGAAGTATCACCTTTTTTCTGGCTGTGAAACCTGAGACAAGATTAAAGTGGTTACTTCAATTACTATTTCAGATGTTCCTGTTTCTGGTATGCTTGCTCAACGGTGTCATACTCCACTCGTCTATGGTTCTGGCATTGGATAGTTGTGGTGCACTTCCTCCATGCACATGTTCGGGAATCGGAATTTACTGTGCAGATAAAAACCTAACTTACATCCCAAATTTCCATAAAACCACTACAATCTACGGTGATGTATATCTATACAGGAACGATATAACACGAGTGGAAGCAGGGACATTCTCTAATTTGTCCGGAGCTGATTCGCTTGATCTATGGCTGTCTAACAATTCGATAAACTATATAGATGACGGAGCATTTATTGGTCTGGAAAGTACCCGACTGGCTCTTCATTTGGAAAACAATAATCTAACCGTTCTTCCGAGAGCTTTAACCCGCCTTGACAACTTAACTGCATTAAAAATAAGCGGAATTCATTCGCTTGATCCTCACATCATGGCTTTGATCGGTCTGTCATTGGAGTCGCTGGACATAGACATGAAGAGACTGACAGCCTGGCCGGACGAGGTGAAATATTTGCTGAAATTGAACTCCTTAACTGTCCGTAATATGCGCTTTGCTCACATCCCAGAAAATGTATTCGAAACTTTCCAAACTCCATTACAAAGTCTTTCAATGCATTCCTCTAATCAATCCACTGTGGCTATTTGTTTTCTCAATCGTGTGACGACACTTAAACTAATTAACCTGGACGTACCATACAGCGAACTAATACCCAACTGCACTACACCACTGACTTCTGTAGAATTTTTGTCCATTGTTAGCAACACTTTGCGATCATTTCCCAATGTCTTCACTGCTTTTCCAGCAGTAACTGAAATCTTTATTGAATCCCCGCTACAGTACATGGACGACAGCGTTATTCCAGATAACAATGTAGTCACCGATTTGAAAATCCACAAAAGTAGGCTTCAAACAGTGCCTGCTGCAATTCACAAATTCAAAACTATTAGAAGATTATCGTTGCCGAAAAACGAAATAATATCGATTGAGGCAAACGCTTTCAGAGATCTGCCTTTGCTCGTCTCCCTTGACATATATCATAATCCGATTGTCTTCATGTCAGAACAGGCTTTTGGAAATTCCAGTAACATTCGAACGCTAATTCTCGAACATGTAAATTTAAAATATTTACCCAGGGCGCTACTTCATCTCCACAAGCTATTGCATCTCTACACACGGGGTACGCCGTTTGAATGTTCATGTGATTTGGAATGGTTATTGACCTGGAATAGGCTGGATAGTGTTAGAATTCTTGGTAACTGTCATCCGTCAAAGGAACCAATATCTGACTTTGTCAAAACAAAATTGCGTCTTTGCAACCCTGCTCCCATTGGTTAAAATTTAACAGTATGGTATAAAAATGTATGTTGCCTCGGCTATTCCTTCCAATGGGCTGACTTTATTTGCTTTTCATTTCCTGAGATATGGCAACATGTCTATTCTGTCTGCAGAGGGATGTCAAATACACCCAACAATCTCACTAATAAATACAATTACAGATCATCTTTATGTGTCCTGCTTTGTTATTTTCTTGATTAAATATCTAGGTGTAATGACCCAACGCCGTAGTTTGGTGTTACCTGATAAGTGCTGATACAGGCTTAACGCTTACCGCCAATTAATAGTGTTGACAAACGGGGGCTGGGGACATATGGTGTAGGCGTAAATTCAACTCCATTTATTGGTGTGGAGCTCCACATCATTTCTTTGTGTTGATCAACACCAAGAAATTGTGTGGAGCTCAACACGAGAAATGGTGTTGATCAACACCAGTTTCCTGGCTGAGGTTAACAGATGAAAATTTAACTGTGTTTTGGGATCTCCCAATTTGCCAAGGGTCTGGCTATTCCATACAAATAGAAATGAGAGTTTATTAACTTTTTTTTCCTTGACTCCATGATTGTTCATGATATTGTTCATATTCCTGTTCGCGGGTTAGATTAAGGTTGGATACGCAGTAAATTGTTGTATTCAAACACAGTCCACGACAATAATAAAAATGTTGACGTTTTTTGTAGTGATGTTTTTTCTAAGTTATCAACAGTATAAAGGAGACTTCAGTCTTGAACAGCGAGTTGGCAGTCACGTGATACTGGTCACGTGACCAGCCCTGGCCGCTAAATTTGACCGGACATTTTTTAGCTAGCGCAACGAGCGCATTGAGACCAGGAATTAAATGTTTTGTGGATGATAAAAAGTGGATATTGACCTTAGTAGAAAGTACTCGGGCATAGCAAAAAGAAGACTCACAGTGGAACTGAGCGGGGAGTAAGAAGTCGGATACCCGTAGGAACACGCATGGGGTGATCAAAAGCTGGTTTGTATAGTTTTATATTTGGAGAATTTCGTCATGCCCGATCGATAGTTGGCATCAAGAAAATACTCAGAATATGAGTTTGACTGAAAATGGATGGTTGTATCGCCACGAAGGGAATTATGGGTAAGTATTTGCGGGAAATATAAATATATATATCATTCATATGTCATTGAGGAAACGACAGTTACGTTTTGTACATTGACTTTATGGTAGAGGTATAGCTTGAACAGATTTTTTTCCTGAAGCAGTTCTTGTCTCCTAGTGATGAGAATGAATTTCTGTGGATTTTCCAAAGTATTCATCGCCAGGAAAAGTAAGGAAATAACTCTCCCAGAACTGATCTCTGGTCAACCAAGGTATGGAATTGTTTCCACTAGGGAGCGACACAACAGATACCAGGATTATTTTGCTGACTTTCCGGACATGCACATAGACTTCAAAATTTTCAGTAGAAAGGTATCTGTCATTGAGCAGTACTTCACCGAAAATAAAAGATGGAGGAACTTTAACAAGAATGGAGAAAAGGCATATTTTATTGATTGTTTCTCCCCAAATAAATTTTCTGAGTTGTCCATTGAAGCACGCCGACAACATTCCTTCAATAACTGTCTCAAATGTCAGTCTTTATCCACTTATGGATATCACGGAATAACAGCCACACCAACTCTAGAAGAAACCTGTGATGCTCTCAATACTGAGCTGTCCAGTTTGACTGAGAAGAAGCTGAAAAACAAAGATGCGGTTGCTGCAGCAGAACACTGTGTTGAGCTACTACAACCTGCTTTCTCCAAGGCATTTAAATTACCTTTCACGGATGCCCTGCGTAGGGCACCTGGCTTCAGTAACTCTCAGGGTGAGAAGCGGAGTAATAGAGAAAGTATTGCCAGAGAGGTGAGAGATAAACTCCAACATTCGATTGCCGAAAATGATGCTTTAGTTGTTTTGGGGTGTGGGCGGTCCTTTGCTGGGTACGATCGTGAGAGGCTTGCATCATGGTACAACACTAAAGAAGAAGCCAGAAGGAAGTCTGATGAAACTGCTCAGAAACTTAAAGATGGTAAGATAAAGCCGCATGACCATGTTGGAAAAACAAGCAGTTACTCATTTGATGACGAAGGCCTTTTGGCTTTCCTGAGGAACCAGTCTCCTGGTAGTAACATCAACTGGCATCAGCTAGCAACAAAGGAATTCCCTGTCACAAGTAAGAAGAGCGGAAATCTTGTAAAAAATGGAAACCAGGTGCTCCAGAAATTTGCAGTGGAGAATGGTTTTAACATCAATGCCTTCAATGTTGACAAGAGTGTTTCTGGTAGGGATCGTGATGCAAGGGTCAGAAGATCAAAGAAGATCAAGGTTTCAAATGCACGGGTAAGTTTTACACCAAAGCGTGATGGCAAGGCTCTTAAAGAAACTGTTAAAAAGCAAATAGCAGATGGGCATTTGGAAATTGGGGAACTTATAGTACCAAAGATAGTTGAACAGGAATTTGTTGATACAGACGGGATGTTAAAGAAGAAAGAAACAACCATATTTGGCAGAAAAGTAGCACTAGCGAAGTTGCGGGCTGACAGTTTGAAACGGCTGGATTCTTTTGGTGTCCTGAGAAAACACAATGATAGCGTATATCAAGGCATGTCTGGTCCTGAGCTGCAGAGAAGACTGGAGGAAATAGGAGAGAATCCATCAAACCAGTCTGTTGAGCAGATGAGAACAAGTCTGATGAAAATTGAAAGAACACGCCATTTCTTACTTTGGCATGATCACAGCTCCATTGCAGGTCATAGTCATTTCCTTATGATGGTATCCTGGTTATATGATCCGGCGAATTACCTCACTGATGCCGAGTACAAAAATCAGTTCAAGAAGATTGTGAGTGTTCAGAGGCTAGTTGAAACTCCACATCTCTATATACTCGGTAGAACCTCTTCTACTGATGAAGATCAGTTGATGTATGTGGGTGAAAGGGTTGAAGATCTGACCAGAAACAAAGAGCCAGTGTTTTCATCAGGTGATGTCAAAGTTCCATTCCGTGACCAGTGTCGCTTTTTTACTGGGGATAGTCCTGCAAGACAAATAGAAGATGGTCAACAGAGAGGAGGGAATCGTCCGTGTTCATGTGGTGTACATGCATCTGAGTTCACCAATTTCGCCAGCTGTTTCAGACAGAATTTCAAGAGCTTGAAAGATCGCCAGAGCATTGTAACTAAAGGTGAGTTATGGCATAGTCTTGAAAATGGAACACTCAATCCATTTGATAATCTGAAGGTGGCAAGTATTGTTAGGGAGCTACATGCCCGTGGGATTCCTTTCGATGAACAGTCCAAGAAAGAAGCACTCCAAAAAATTCTGGATCAATGTCTTGAAGGAATACGCCGTCCGCCATTTCTTATCTTTGATAAACCTAATGTTGACCTCGAGGTGAGAAACTTGGAAAAATACGAGGTGTTGCAGTTTGAGCCACTTCATGACATCAGCCAAGTTATCAAACTGGTGATACAGGAACTTCCTCGACACATATCGGACAAGGAAACTGGTAAGGAGCTTTCTGCGTTTCGTGACAAGTTCATGAGCACCAAAAGTGAGATGCGCGGTTCAGATTCTCGTTTGTACATTGTCCGCCTGGCCAAGTTAATGGAGATAAAGTGGGCTGCTGGGAAGGTGGAAACAAAACTGAAGCGTCTGGTGGAGGATTTGGCTGAGATTGCCCATATATGCTACTCAGCATACAATGAGAGAACCCCAAGACAAGTCCTGCGCCTGTATAATTTGTCATTCAGGTTTGGCTGTACCATTTCAGAGGTCATGAACCCTCCAAAGACCGTCACGGTACGAAAGTTCTTCGGAATATACTTTCATGATCTAGTCACCCATGCACCTGTCATCCAGAGATTGGTTTGCCTGCGATCAGTTGCTGCAGAGCAACAGGAGAGGACATTTGGGGAAATTCGGGAGGTGAGTAGGAACACCAGTTGCAGACGGCCTGGTTCGATCATTGGAAATGCAATGGTAAGATATCATGCATCAAGACAGCTTGAGGTCCATTCAGATTCTGTGACGAAACAGGATTCAGTAATCAGCAAAGAAGCTAAAGGCTTGAGGAAACGGGAAAACACATTCTTCTCATTTGCACATTTGAAATCACGGCCACGGCTCTACCAGTCACATTTTGAACGCATCGCTGACTATCTTGCTTGTGGAGAGGGCATATGGTTCAAGTTGTATGATGATGGGATGGAACTTAGAGATGGCCCGCAAGATCCAACAGATCACATTTGTGGCCCGCAACTTTTCCATTTTCGCTCATCAAGCCTCAGAGATGTTGAGAATGAGGTAAGATCTAACTGGAAAAAGTGTGTGTCGCTAATCAGGGATCATAAACTAGCCATACCTCTGCCTTCAGTCATTGTGTATGATGTAGAAGGTAATGTCAGGGAGAGAATCACAACTGCTTTCTACCAAGGTGGTAAGTATATGCATAGGAGTTCACCTACATGTACTCAAAGTGTTCTGCTTTAATTTCATTCACACTGAAGTTCACATTAGTCTTATGATCTCAAAAACGTATCATTTATGCTTGCAGATCAAGGTGAAGGTCAAAGTGATGAAACAGAAGATCAAATCGAGCACCTGCCTCCAAGTGAGTTTCTGTCTTATCTTCATCACACAGATTTATAATTGACAATGAATAACATTAACAGCCATCTGAACTTAACCAAAACCCATTAGCCGTATCAGTCTGTCATTGTAAGGCCTAATTCTTACTCTATCTGCCATCATCTAATTAGCCAACTTTTGCCTGCACTACATGTATTTGTCATTAATCTTTTCCTAACAGTCTTCGTAGCACCAAATCAGCTACCCTACAGTAACTCCACCATCATCCATCATAACTTATCTATCAACCATCCCAGGTATCCATCAGCCATCCTAACTTTTTCGGCCTCCCCTGTGGCAGAACCACTCCATGGTTTTGACAATAGTATATTACATTGTGCACTCTAGTCTGGTTAATGCTGAAGACACTGCCTTTAATATTAAGGATGTTGTGCACTCATTCATTTGCCGAGTGATTTTTAAGTATTCTTTTCCTAGTAATTCATTCCCTTTCACTCATCCATCCTAATTTACCAATTATATTTTCAGACCAAGAAGATGAAGTCAGTGACCAGGCTGAGGTGACTATTAATGGACAAGACTTTGTTGAAGATGGGTTTCAGTTGATAGGTATGCTGAAATTTTAATGCCATTCCAAGTTAACTTATCCATCGGTCATTCTAGCTATCCATTGTCTAGATCCTAACTTATCCATCAGGCATCCTACATGTACTTTTAACTTATCCATCAGCCATCCTAACTTATTCATCAGCCATCCTAACTTATCCACCAGCTGCCCTAATTTATCCATCAGCTATCCTAACTTACCCATCAGCCATCCTAACTTATCCATCAGCCATCCTAACTTATTCATCAGCCATCCTAACTTATCCATCAGCTGCCATAATTTATCCATCAGCTATCCTAACTTACCCATCAGCCATCCTAACTTATTGATCAGCCATCCTAACTTATCCACCAGCTGCCATAATTTATCCATCAGCTATCCTAACTTACCCATCAGCCATCCTAACTTATCCATCAGCCATCCTAACTTATTGATCAGCCATCCTAACTTATCCATCAGCTGCCATAATTTATCCATCAGCTATCCTAACTTACCCATCAGCCATCCTAACTTATTGATCAGCCATCCTAACTTATCCACCAGCTGGCATAATTTATCCATCAGCTATCCTAACTTACCCATCAGCCATCCTAACTTATCCATCAGCCATCCTAACTTATCCATCAGCTGCCATAATTTATCCATCAGCTATCCTAACTTACCCATCAGACATCCTAACTTATCCATCAGCCATCCTAACTTATTCATCAGCCATCCTAACTTATCCATCAGGTAAAGTTATTCATCAGCCATCCTAACATATCCATCAGCTATCCTAACTTATTACGTTGCACACTTTAATTTGACTAATGCTAATGACACTGCCTTTAATATTAAGGATTTTGCGGACTCATTTGCCGAGTGATTTTTGACTATTCTTTTCCTAATTTACCAATTACATTTTCAGACCAAGAAGATGAAGTCAGTGTCAGTGACCAGGCTGAGGTGACTATTAATGGAAAAGACTTTGTTGAAGATGGGTTTCAGTTGATAGGTATGCTGAAATTTTAATGCCATTCCAAGTTAACTTATCCATCGGTCATTCTAGCTATCCATTGTCTAGATCCTAACTTATCCATCAGGCATCCTACATGTACTTTTAACTTATCCATCAGCCATCCTAACTTATTCATCAGCCATCCTAACTTATCCACCAGCTGCCCTAACTTATC
>JAVTVY010028908.1:0-12797 GCA_036873755.1 Hanleya hanleyi
GAACCAAATTACATATGTATTCATGTGCACCAAAAGTAGTCCAATGATCGGAAACGTTAGTACTATGTACATTAGAATCCAACAATGAAATTTTGTTTCCGAATTAATTGTTCATTCTGAGAACATTCCCCTAATAACTGTATTACTATGTGGTAGAGTTATGTACACCAATTTTGTATAGTTCCTTCTGTGATGTATTCCTACACTGGTACAGTTTGGATAGTTTCCTACCCAGATTGAAAATTAACGGTCAAAAGTAACTGGGTTAACTAATAACAGCTGGCAAATCTTCAGTGCAGCCCATTCCATACAGAGTGTGCCGGTAGCGGCACACTATGCACCGCTAATGGCCCACAGTTTGGTTCTGGCACACTGTCTGTGCGCTGCTAGCGGCACACTTGTATCTTCTTCTGGCACACTCTCCGCATACTGTTTGCCAGTACCGGCACACTTTGGAATCACCAATTGAGACTGCCGCTAGCGGCATACTCTCCCCAAGAGTTCTGGCACACTGTTTAGGTTGCGACCAGCTTGCCGCAAACTGCAGATTTCGGTAAGGGGAGCAGTGACACAGAAGTCAGTGTCAGGACTCCTGCTGGCCCAAATGTGTAGAAATGGCCGGACAAAATTTTCTATTCTTCAGAAAATATCCTCCGGAAAATTTCACCTCCAGTGCCAAGCGATAACCGCAGACATTTCCTTTTCCAAGATTTAGATATTTAAAATTAATTACATGTAACATTACCTTGTGAATCAAACAACTGTGTTTCTCATCAGTGCTTACCTTGTTTGACTGATTCCCACAGGTGATGAGAAAACTCACTGCATTAAAAAGATCTTCTTGTCGGAGAACAATTTGAGCTGACGATTTTGCCAATATCGTTTACATGTTGGAGGGCACCCATGCGATTACTATTAGAGAATATTGTTTCAATTTGGCATTATTTCAGTGACCAAATTAATGATTAGACTACTACTTCCTTTTTCAAACTTAAAACTAAGCTAAATTCATGTTACGTAGTATTCATTTGTATCGTGATAAGTTCTCATGTGATACATGTGACAGATATGTGCCTTACGTGACAAGGTATATGCCTTACGTGACGTGTCACCAATTGAACCAATCCCATCTCAGTTGCTGTGAGGCCATTATAATCATTCAACCCAGAGATTTAATATTTTAATACAACTAGCTTTAGAAATATGGTTCAGTTTCATCAGTTTAGTTTTCCTTTTTCTCTGGCTAAAACTGTCAAAGAAATTTGTCACGTAAGGCACAAATGAGCTTGTAGACTTACTTTTTCGAAAATTTCGTGGAAATCGGACGAAATATACTACTTTCCATATACAATGTTATAGACATTTGTTATGATGGTGTTATGTATTAAATTGTTTCCATAAGTTGCATTCTTTGTTTGGTTTGGTGCATGTACCAGAAATACTGAACAAAAATTTTCACCTGTCATAAAGCCCTATAATTTCAACCCCAAATTGTTTGGCGAGGAAAAACAATTTTGCTTCTAATAATTTGGACTATCACACATACAAACATACATGTACTAATATTGGAAGATTTTCATCAATATAAAATTTCTGAGAAATTGGCTCTCTGTCGTGAAATGGCCCAGTTGGATGTTAGATTTTCTTGTCCGGACAATAGCTCGTGAACGATTTAACCGATCAACTTCAAACTTGGGGTGTGCCTTGACATTGGTGAGAGGATGGTTGGGATTGTTTTTTCATCAATGTGCATAATCTAATATGGCTGCCGTCAGCCATATTGTATTATAAGCAGTTGGATCTTGTCCGGACAATAACTCGAGAACGATTCAACCGATCTACTTCATACCTGGGGAGTACCTTGACATTGTTGAGAGGAGGATTAGGATTGTTTTTCAAGGACGTGCTTAATCCAATATGGCCATCATCAGCCATACTGGATTTCATTGGATTTTAAGCAGTTTGATCTTGTCGGGACAACAACTCTAGAACGATTCAACCAATCTACTTCAGACTTGGTGAGAGGACAGTTGGTATTATGTTTTATGGATGTGCATAATCAATATGGGTGCCATCCGCTGTTTTAGATTATGCTAAACTCATCATCGATATCTCCATTTTCAAATCATACTCTTCATGAATGATATGAGATATCATCGACCAAAAAAATCGACCATAGAGGTCCATGACCATCGCAGCAGCAGCGCCAGTTATGGTGGATGTAATCCACCGTAACTGGTGCTGCTAGCGGGGGACATGGACCTCTATGGTCGATTTTTATGGTAATGCTGCCTGTTCATCACCCTTTAAAGGTGATGAAAAAGAGTGATGCCAGGCTAATGTCGTCACCCTTTTAGGGTGATAGCCCAGGTTGTCACCCTTTTAGTGTAATGATCATCACCCTTTTAGGGCGATGACATAAAAATTTGCACTCATTGCTGATCACCCTTTTAGGGTGATTAGGGTGATAGCCATCACCCTTTTAAGGTGATGGTGGAAAAGAGTAATGGCTCTAACTCATCACCTTTTTGGAGTGATGCTGTCATCACCAGTTTAGGGTGATAAGTATCACCTTTTCTCTGGCTGTGTATAGTTACCTTGAACAGTGTCAAATATTATACCACTGATTCTTCTGAAACTGCAAGAAAATATTTGTAGGAAAAGCGTTAAATTGCTAGAACAGATCTAGTTTGTTATTTTCTAAGAACAAGATTGTTCTTGCTTACTTGAGAGAGGAATTGAAGACTCATGAATTACCAGTATATGCACACGGACAGGGTGGCATCTTTTCATACACCCTTGGCGAAAATGTAAATAAATATTAACAATATACGGTGTTAAATTTTTGTCATTTAGAAAGTGGTCGTATAATTGTATTTACGTTATTTTCCTACGAAGTAAGATACGATTTGCAAATTGTCCGGTAATGAGTGAGTCAGTCAGTCAGTCAGTCAGTCAGTCCATCCGAGTCGGCAAAATAAGGAGAACCGTTGATATTAGAACCTTGATTTTTGGCGTGAACGTGCATTAGGGCACTGTTACCAGCAAGTTCTGACCTGACCGAATTCTGATGAAAATTTGATTTGTAATTATTTTATTTTTTATTATTTATTGATGGCTCAGCTGGTGCACTGTCATGCCCATCGGGAACCCTTGGTTGTATGTTTCACTGTGACTTTTCAAGGTTCTCACGTTGGACACAGCGGTTCTCGTAAAATCACCGAAGTTAAGCGACTTTGAGCCCGGTCAAGACTTGGATGGGTGACCTCTTGCTGTACTGCTGGGCTGATAAGTGTCCAGGGTAATAGGAACTGAGGGCGATAATAGTTGCTACGCTAATGACTCACCAGCGGTGACATCTGGGAAAGTTAATAGTACCCATTGTCAATTAGAGACTGCTATATAAAATCTCTCACGGTAGCACATAGGGCACCCAAGTCATCTCTCGAGTACACACTTAAATCATATCAAACTTTGTAGATCCTGTGACGTTAGTCACACTGCCATGTTGGGATTACACTTTTTTAGAATAACACAGATTCTGGTGCTTATAATTGGTCGAGCCCCGTGTAATGTGGAAATCGAAACATCGACCACCAGCGTAATCGCCAGCACTATATGTCGGCGATCTAAACAACTCGATCAACAGGCCTCCCATAACAACTGGAGGTAGCATACCGATAGTCTTGAAAGCGAACATGTAGATGCCTCTGATAACAAGATCTTCCTATGTATTCAGGCATGGGAGCTGTGCCATTACGATCATCTGAGGGATACTCTATTTTCTCTTTCAAGATTACTGATCTGCTACCTCCTATTTTATGGAGGGTCCATTAGCCGTATTCGTGAATTAGATCGCCGACATGTATTGCTGCCGATTTATAGGTGCCTGCTCTGGTGATAGCTGGTTCGAATCTGCATTGGACTCTGTGCTATTCTAAGAGAGTGTAATCCCAAAATAATGAAAATACTAATAATATAATGTCTTTTTTGCTGTGTTATTCAGGCAAAAGTTGGGCACAGATGGACAGACGGGCCATCACTCACTGCATCAGACTGGTATCACCCGCGATGATCTTTGGAACATACTACCTACATGTACATATCCAGTTTCCGATATTCTGCCAGATAAGATACAGTCGATAGCTGACGTGGACCAAGAGTGTGTTGCTATGGTGATGAGAAATGTCTGGAAATCCCATAATTGGAGGAAGATTCCTTGCTATAAAAAATTCACAAATGCTTCGAACATTTGCCAAAAAATCAAGAACAAAAGGACCCCAAGAGGGAAACACCGATGATCATGATGAGAAATACAACCTGTCTACATCAGTTTGTATGTGATGATGGAACGTGTCTTACTCCACATTCCAAGTGTAACAAAGAAGACGACTGCTCGCATGGTGAAGATGAATACAACTGTTCCTACGGGGATAATATCTTCACTTGTGACAATGGAAAGGACATACATGTTTCCGGCTGCTGTGACAGTCAAAGTGACTGCGATGATAATAGCGACGAAAAGGGATGTGAGATAGAAAAATGTTCCATTGTCCCACAGCGTTTTGCCTCCCGGATGACAAGCGGTGTGACGGCCTCATTGACTGTCCAGACGGAAAGGACGAACTTAGTTTTACGACAGGTGAGCAGTGTGCAGGTTTCAGATGCCCGTCTGGGGGCTGTATTCCACACGAGAAACGATTGGACATGGTACCTGATTGTGCGGGATGGGATCAGCCTGATGAAATGTACGATTTCAACCTCGGCAAGTCTAATCTTTCATGTATAGTGAAGAACGGAAAACCGGTGGAATACAAGAACGATAATACTGCGTGTCCTGGAGGTGATAACAAAATACGGTGCCATCTCGAGCATGTACATGTACACTGCTATCCGCGAGAGAAAGCTTGTATGTATGATGGAGATTATTATGGTCATTTAATGTATTGTAGAAACGGGGAACATCTTTGGGCTGGGGTGAGTAATCCACAGAAACTTGAACTTCCAAAAGAATCGATCTGCAAACAGCACAAATGTCCGAATATGTCCAAATGTCCAAACGCATATTGTATCCCATACAGACATGTCTGTGATGGTTCCACTGACTGCCCTGACCTGACCGACGAAGCTGACTGTCACAATTACACCTGCCCGGGCCTTTTACGATGCAGGGAAAAGTTGTGTTTGTCACGGGACGAGGTTTGTGATGGTAAGATGCACTGCCCAAACTTGGCGGATGATGAGCGATTCTGTGAGTTTAATGGAACGAACGTAACAACGTGTCCGACGACCTGCCTATGTGAGGGATACCATGTGGACTGTACTGGGAGGAACTTGTCGACCATACCTGACAATGTACCAGTGAATGCCAGAACATTGATCTCACACTCCAACGCCTCGAAAAATGTGTTTGGAGGTCTTTATTTCAGATACCGGTACCTTGTTATATTTGATTTAGCAAATAATAACAGATGAAAACCAGGGGGAGTGCACAAAGATTTTGTACAGTTTGATGATAACATGAGCAGTGTGACTAACGTCACAGGACCAGAGTAGGCATTAGGACTCCGACGCGAACTGAACTCTTGGAAATCCCGACCCACAGTTGAAATCCTGCCTATATTAAGATGGGCACTGCCCAAGTCAGAATCGCCAGTGATTTTCATCAAAAATCATCAGAAAGTTTCATCAAAAATAGGTCAGCTCAGAACTTGTTGGTAACAGTCTCCTAATGCGCCTTCATTCCAAAAATAAACAACGATCGCCGATTTAATTTTACAATTTTTTAACTAAAGGAAGCAGATTGAATAATAAAAAGTTCAGTAGATTTCAAGCTTTACATGTGAAAATAAATTTACATCTCTTTAATGGTTTTCAGTGCCCTTGTCCAGGACCAAAACAACTTTTTTGAATCGCATTATTTTCCCAACAATATTACAACAATTCTTATATATAGTACTATAGTAGAAAGGTAGCATTTATGTAGTTTACGGTAATTCAACTCAAGACCAACACCTTATCTGCACAAGATAATAATGATTCTATGTCATTCTCCTGAGCATGACCGGTACAAAGACGAATAAATAGCATCTCTACATCACGTTATCTAGATATATGAGAACACATTTTGGGTATCGGCAATCTGATGAATGTACTATTCCGGTTTTCTTGTTTCACATTATATTCTATGATGGTTGATCGGTGTTTTTCTTCATTGATAAACATTAGACCACCTCAGCTTCATTGTGTGAATCGGAATTACATTGCTGTGACACACCAACACACTCCGTGGCAGTGATTCTGTATCCCCTAATCAAGGAATCAAAATGGATCAAGATTTGAAATGACAAGAAAAATTTAGACATATCACATCATGATCAAAGTTACTTTATCTAGTTAAATTCTACCCAAAGAAAATAAATTAAGACCCTTTAAACATGTCGTCAATGCCAGATGCTGAGTTTTATACAGCTGTAGATCAGGGATCTGGGTGCATATATCATGTTTGCATACACTTGATGCACACAACAGCGGCAAAAACAAAGCCTCCTCGAACAACCTATCTCTATACAGGAAATTCTTAACTCAGAAAATACCATTCTCTCTCAAAAGAAAACAATTTACGCCAGGAAGGCCTTTTTTATTAAGCTAATTTGGTTAGGTAGGGGCCTTTTTAGATTCAATTTTGCTCTCATTTGGTACCCAGGTTTTTTCTGACATTTGGTACCCAGGTTCCCCTTGGGAAAATCCAATATAGCCACCAGGCAGCCATCTTGGATTCCCCCATGAAAATTTATCGTCATTTCTCAGGAAGTACTCTATGGATCTTTCTCAAATTTGGTACACAGTTTCCCCTTGGGGTCTGGTTGTGCAAGATACCTTTTCTGGTCGGATTCAAAAATCCAATATGGCCACCAGGCGGCCATCTTGGATTTTCCCATGCAACCTTGTTATCATGATTTCTCGGGAAGTACTGCATGGATCTTTGTCAGATTTGGTACACAGGTTCCCCTTAAGGTCTGGTTGTGCAAGGTACCTTTTTCGGTCCGAATCGAAAATCCAATATGGCCACACGGCGGCCATCTTGGCTTTCCCCGTGAAACCTTATCACGATTTCTCAGGAACTACTGCATGGATCTTTCTCAAATTTGGTACACATGTTCCCCTTGCGGTCTAGTTGTGCAAGATACCTTTTCTGGCCCGATTTGAAAATCCAATAGGGCCACCAGCAGCCATCTTGGATTTTCCCATGAAACTTTATCATCATTTCTCAGGAAGTACTGCATGGATGTTTGTCAAATTTGGTACACAGGTTCCCCTTGTCTAGTTGTGCAAGATACCCTTTCTTCTCCGATTCGAAAATTCAATATGGCCACAAGGCAGCCATCTTGGATGCCTTGCTATCGCGATTTCTCAGGAACTACCGCATGGATCTTTCTCAAGTTTGGTACACAGGTTCCCCTTGTAGTTCAGTTCACCAAGCTGCCATTTTGAATTTCTCCATGAAATTTTGTTATCATGAATTCTCAGGAACTACTGTATGGTTCTTTGTCAAATTTGGTACACAGGTTTCCCTTGTGGTCTTGTGGTGCAGGATACCGTTTCTGGTCCGATTCCAAAATCAAATATGGCCACCAGGCGGCTATCTTAGATTTTCCATGAAACAATGTTATCGTGATTTCTCAGGAAGTACTACATCTTTCTCAAATTTGGTACACACGATCCCCTTGATGTCTTCTAGTTTTGCAAGATACCTTTACTGGTCCGAATCGAAAATGCAATATGTCCACAAGGCGGTCATTTTGGATTTCGCAATGAAACATTGTTATCGTGATTTCTCAGGAAGTACTGCATGGATCTTTCTCAAATTTGGTACACAGGTTCCCCCATGGGATCTAGTTGTGCAACACACCTTTTTCGGTCCGATTCGAAAATCCAATATGGCCGCCATGCAGCCATCTTGGATTTCCCCATGAAACTTTGTTATCAACATTTCTCGGGAAGTACTGCATGGATCTTTCTCAAATTTGGTACACAGGTTCCCCTTGGGGTCCAGTTGTGCAAGATACCAATTCGAAAATCCAATATGACCGCCAGGTGGCCAGCTTGAATTTCCGCTTGAAAAATTCTTATCGTGAATTCTCAGGAACTGCTTCATGGATCTCTCTGAAATTTGGTACACAGCTGTGCATGATACCTTTTTCGGTTCAATTCGAAAATCCAAGTTACACTTCAAATTAATATGGTATTCCCGAGTTGTGACGTTGCATCACAAGAGTCGTCGGCGGATCATACGGTGGGGCATATTCTATAAATTGACTATAGAGAAAATCCAAATTAAAATGTATTTCTTCAAATTTTAAATCAGTTTACTTTAGTCCATGCCGTTGCAAGTGAACTGCCCCACCGTTTCATCAGATGACAGGTCGGCTACACGAAGGGACGTCACTCTTGTGACACAACGTCACCACTCGACAACTGCAGACTACTGCGTGTTTTGATCCAAGGGATTCTGACACTTTCAAAGTTTCAACATTACTGCATGGACCGGATCTCTTCAGTATTAAGTTTTGCACCATGATTAATATTTTCGAGCATGGTATCTTAAAGAGATATCTCAAACTGGCCCAGTAAATAGAACAGAATTAGCATTCGCTCCTAATTATAAAATCTTAAGTATGTTTCATAGCTCATGCCAAAGTGTCAGAGATTTGTCTTCGCTTCCAGTACCCAATGATGACACGTGCAACCGACAACTGACAACCGACATCAAGTACAGTTTCTAGAAACCTCGAAACTCCTGAAACTTAGAAAGATAACATCTTGATGTTTTTCAGTGTCCCTTTTTCGCTCAAATTCTAAATTCTGCAAACAAAAGTGCAAATCAATCATTTGTTCTTAGTAATAATGGACAAAGAGATCCTCTTGCCAAAAGCTTACAATTATCGGACAATGGTGGGCGCCAAGATCCTTCAGAATCTCTCATTTTATATAGTATAAATAAGGAGATCTAGAATATGTTTGTTCTATATGTTTGTAGTGAAGTAATTTTTCGGACTCTCGTAGTTTGTCTTTTACTTTTCTGCATCATTAATGATGAATAGCTATGCCATCCAAGTAGTATATAAAACTGATCTTTCTTAGCATTTATGCAAATGAGATGACGTCATCGCGGAGCATGCGGAGCTCTCGTTCAATCAGAAGCCGTCAAAGGTCACATCCGGGTCAAAGGTCACGCTCGGGTCTAAAGGTCACTTCCGGTCACGTGACGGTCCTGCAATAAGGCTAACACCCCAGTGACTCCCAACGTGAATCTCCCGAAACATGGTCCCCGACAATATTGCCATCTATTCGCCCGTGTTAAATGGCCAGTGGGGAACCCTCAGTGTCTCCATACAGGTTTCTCCAATGGGGTCTAGGTCGGCCACTAGTGGGCCGATTGCATCGAGTGAGGTATCATTGTAAAGTATACATGAGGGAGCATCCAGCGGGCTGGGTGTGACGTGAAACTGACGTCATTCTGCGCATGCGCAGTAGACAAAGACTCCATCAGACAGTAGACAAAGACTCCATCGGACCACTAGTGGCCCCTCTAGGCCACAAAACATCTATTTGCATAGTGTTTGTCTACTGTGCATGCGCAGAATGACGTCAGTTTCACGTTTCAGTCATCCCGCTGGATGCTCCCTCACGTATGCTTTACAATGATATCTCACTCGGTGCAATCGGCCCAATAGTGGCCCACCTATACCCCAGAACGTGTATTTCCATTCCCTTTGTCTACTGCGCATGCGCGGAATGACGTCAGTTTTACGTCACACCCAGCCCGCTGGATGCTCCCTTATATATGCTTTACAGTGATACCTCACTCGATGCAATCGGCCCACCAGTGGCCCACCTACACCCCATTGGGGAAACCTGTATGGAGACACTGAGGGTTCCCCACTGGCCATTTAACACAGGCGAATAGATGGCTATATTGTCGGCGACCATGTTTCGGGAGATTCACATTGGGAGTCACTGGGGTGTTAGCCTTATTGCAGGACCGTCACGTGACCGGAAGTGACTTTTGACCTTTAGACCGTAGCGTGACCTTTGACCCGGATGTGACCTTTGACCCGGAAATGACCTTTGACGGCTTCTGATTGGACGAGAGGTCCGCATGCTCCGCGATGACGTCATCTCATTTGCATAAATGCTAAGAAAGATCAGTTTTATATACTACTCATCCAATTGCATCGATTTCTAGTGCTTTACTACAGAGTACTGCATCTTGAAGAATAGGCCGGTCGGTATTGTTTTCAAGATGCAGCATGTGGTTCAATGTGCTTGCATGGATATCTATTATAAGTTCCTGGTTGCAGGCAATATTCACAGTATTTTTCCAACTGATTTAGTTTGCAAAATTTTGTGTACCAATGCACCAAATGATCTAAAATGTAAGGCTACGCATCGTTTTCAAACCCATCTTTATACATTCCCAAAATTAACATCATGCCGAAGAGACCACAGCGTGATATCCTTGGTTTCTTCCGAAGCAAAACGTAAGTAGGATAGTTGTTTATTTGACGGAAATGAAGACGGAGTTTTATTAATCGAATACGGATGACGTGCAGAAGTTTTCTGTGTTTGTTAGCAGTATTTTATTAATTTTTTTTTACCAAACTAGTAATAAAACAGTTGAAATATCTGAGAAAAAATATGCGGTTTATTTGTCGGAAATCGCTCAAAACGCGCTCCTACGGTCGTCTAGAACCCTAGTCCGGTGGCTTAAGGCCAGATTTTCACTTTATCGTGACAGAGTGGAATAAAGCACCAAATTTGGCACAAGTGTCGTCAGAGGCACCGATAACAATATCAGAAGGGGTGCCCCCGATTTCGAGGCCCAGGAGGCAATATGTGGCCCATTAGGGGCCCGGGGTCATTTTGGGCCTATAAATGGCAATTTTTATCCCAACGATTTTCAAAACATCATATATTCGCCATCCTTCGGGGTAAGAGTCTGAAAATTCCCACAGTACTTGTGTTGGCAAAGGTCTAGCGAGAAATGCAAAATAATCCAAGATGGCCGCCATAATGACGTTACAGCTACGTCCGAACCAAAATATGGTCAATTTTTGACGAATTTTCGATCCAAAATTTGAATTATATATATATTTTTTTCTTGGTGTTAAGTATACAGTAAATATTAGAAAATAATCATATATAACTCACTCAGATGGCATGGCAGCCCCTGACTGACCTTTGCCAAACTGGGTCAAGTTGGACCAGATCCTTATATATGCAATAAATTCGTTGGGGCTACCATACAACGAAACCCGTGACTGGACAATGCATAGCTACCAACTGATGTAGCGTTAGACTTCCGTCTACAGATTTTTGAATATGTTATTCTGGATTACTGCTGCTGAAGATGAAGTGGCGGCGCCAATGCGAAAGCTATGACCTATTAAGAGGGTCAATGCCGATTAAAGAAAATGAGCTGAGAAATAGGCAGCTAAAACGGTCGCATCCTCTGGAAATTGAAACATGGGCCCGGCCTCGGATGTGGATTATGTAACCGAAAATAAGCACGGATTGCTTGAGCTGGACAATATCTAATATTATCAGTATAAACAAATGAATTGGCTTATGGGATATGTTGCGCTTGAAGTTGCGGATAATAATGTCCATGCTTTGTAACGGGCCAGATTGATCGGATAAGGAGACACCTATTGCAGTCTTGTTCTGAACAATCTGTCAATTCACTAACGCATAAGAATGCATGAAATGCTACCAAGATCATTGCTCGTAAAAGAATTGTATGGATACAATGTGGGGTATAGCATAAAATATCTTATAGAGGATATCCTTAGTTATGGGAAATTTGGTATCCGGTCGTGTAATTTTGACATGCACGTAAGTAGCTTTTTGGCAAGAAATAACTGCGCAGGATCGTGTACTGCAGCCAAATTGTGCGCATAACTGATAGCCGATATTAATGTATAAGCTGTGGAGGGTGCATACTTGTTGAAATGCAAGAATGCTTTGAAGGAAACCAACTGTGAAGATGAGATGAGGAATACCTTACTGGCACACTGACAGTGTTATTGAGGAAATCTCTATATACTTGTCATGCGCGCTTGTATACTTTCAAGGATGATCCAGCACGGGACGGCATCAGAAGAACAACAGATAGGGTATTGGTTGCGACGAGCAATTGAGTCAAGGGGCTAGAGACAGCGCTTCCTGAAATTGTAACCGTGAGAGTTTGTCAGAAATAAGATTTCGAAGGCAGGCAACTACTAACTGACGCACTAATTTCAACCACGGCCATATTATCACAAAGAAAGAGACGTTATGATTTGCTAGTTTATGGCCCCAAATTTCCACGGCAAGCAATGCTTGACCGTGATATGGGTAAGATGTGCTGGTCATTCTTGGTCTATCCATGAGGATCCGAAAACAGCCGCCAACCCCAAGGTAACAGCAGCGTCGAAATTGGATATCCAATTTGGAGAAAGAAAATTAATTTTCCGTTGAAAGACTCCAGGAATACAAGCCAGGTATTAACATAGACTTTAGCTTTATTCAAGCGAATGTGATGGGGAGCCTGTGATACAACTTCTATCAGGCAGCGGAGAAATGCCCTGCCGGGCACGATGACTTTTACAGGCAAAATGTTGAGAGCCAATGAGAGACTGCAGTTCCACAAGTGTTACCTTTGTGCGGCGCGAGAATTCACCCAGCATGCTTTTTAGTTTATGAATTTTGTCTTCTGGAAATGATGCTTTCGTAGTTCAGGAGTCCAGTTGAAT